>CM034351.1:110460759-110760695 GCA_019925275.1 Mytilus edulis
TATACGTCTATACAAAAATAATTTATTAAGATACTACCGAATTGAGTACTGTAATTGACGAGTTGACAGTACATATCATAGTAACATTTAAAGCACTGCCTATTGGATCTACTTTCAAGCGGGATAATATTCCTGTAAGTTGACACTCAGTATATAAGTCAATGTTGTATACGATAACAAACACACCAGCATGTGCTAATATATCTGTTACTTGTGTTACAGTTTGTGCTGAAACAAAACATACTCAGGTTATTGAATTTTAAAAATCCTTTTAATATTAGGGTTTTGTTATATAATGTAAATTGAGATCTTCGGATATCATCAAATCTTTGAGAAAACAGTCTCTTTCTATAATTCCGATCCACATATCGAAACTTTCATTAACACATATTTGTTTTTGAGTTTCTGGTTACATAGACCCTTTGCTCCACCAACAAGTGCTTGAATTTATGAATATTTGTCTGACCAATATGCTATTTACTGTGGATTTATTTAGTTTCGTAGGTACCAATTTTCGTGGATTAAGGAAAACTTACATGTTCGTTGATATTTAATTTCATGGTTTTGCCGAAATCTGCATATAAATCTATATCAAATATGGTATGCGTTGATCATTTAATTTCGTGGTTAACCTGTTGCCATGAAATCCACGAAAACT
This sequence comes from Mytilus edulis, assembly GCA_019925275.1. Lineage (NCBI taxonomy): Eukaryota > Metazoa > Mollusca > Bivalvia > Mytilida > Mytilidae > Mytilus > Mytilus edulis. The sequence continues at coordinate 110,461,418 of CM034351.1, forward strand.
GGTATCAAACGAATAATAATGAATCCATAGTATACACACTGCACCTACATAACATAATAACGAAATATTTTCCTTCGTATGCAATCTATTACAGAATATCTACTTATAATCTGAAAATGAACGGACGCCAATGAAAGAACAGGAATTGGTTCGGTGCAAGTTACTAAAAGAGAGGCGAAAATTACCAGAGGAACATTCTAACTTATCAGTTGAAAGCTGTTTGCTTTCTCCTTGTGTCATGTATTGTAATGTGTTATGTATTCGACATGGCAATACAAACATTTTGTGTCTAACGTGCATGATGCAAATTAAGTAATTTTCGTTGAAATTGAATTCGATATTATATGGTCTTACTTACTTGTTGTATTGTCGTGAAATATAACAATTTCCCTCCATCCAGAATACTTTAGGACAGAAACAATCACAATAGCTTCAATTGCGTGTTTTTGAATAGACATGTTGAATGAAGATGCACTGTTTATTTGTATAGAAATTGGATTACAATGGTAAACATTGACGTATAAGTTGATATTATTGTTTTCCATTTCAAGACGATTAATTCCGCAGCAAGAATAGTATTCAGTTATGGTCTCTCGAACATGACTGTTGATGACCAGTGATCTATTATTACCTAACATACAATTCACTGAAAGATAAACAGTGTCAAACATTAATAATATCAAACATGTACCGTTAAAATTGTTATAACACACAGCACATAAGCATTTAAATTAGTATATTTATATAAGTACACGTTTTTAAAGTTTAAAAGTTTACCTCGTATTTGCTATGCAATATAAAGAATATTCAAAAACCTACGAAACAATCATATTGGACACAACTATAGCTTCCAAAGCTGTGAATACATGATTCTTTGTAAAACAAGCCTTTAAAGCCCATCTCTTTCCAGCTAAATTGCATTTAATGGTTGTATCACGATAATTAGGTCTTTCCACTTTTCCGTGGAAAGACCTATTGGATTTCTTCTGATTATTTTTTTTTTCTTCCGCCTAATTTTTTTCCTTCGCTGTTTTTTTGTTTCGCAAGATGTCGCTTTGATATTTGGAATATGATATCGAACAGGTAATACGCTTTTGAAACCAACTCTGCTTAACTGAATACTTTCCCATATAAGAGTTATCTCCCCGAACACTGTTTTTCTTGTGGCCACTTCTCCTTCGCAACCGTAAAAGATTACGACAAATTTATTTTACCAAATTGCTCGTTATATCCTCAGGATGTTCTGTTTCATTTTGACCGAAGCCGTATATAGATTCAATATGAGAGTTAGTTCCCCTTTTGTATTTGAAATTTTGAAATGTATTTTAAACTGGAAAACCATTAAAGATAGAGACCTAGGGTCTTTTGATTTGAGATCCTTGGTCCAAAAAAATGAAAATTAGGTCAAGGTCAAAGGTCAAGGTCATATTCTAAATTTTGATTTTGGCTTATTTTCACTCATTTTCATTAACCTTATAAGATATCGACAAATTATTTTTACTAAATTGTTAGTTGCGACATGTCGTAACATAATAATTTTGGTTGAAAGGGTGCGTAGACAATAAATGGGAGTTTTAGCCCCTATCACATCTAAAATTATGCGAAAAGTGATATAACTTATTAACCATACATATTAGAGACCTAGGGTCTTTTGATTTGAGATCCTTGGTCCAAAAAAATGAAAACTAGGTCAAGGTCGTATTCTAAATTTTTGATTTTGGCTTATTTTCACTAATTTTCATTAACCTTATAAGATATCAACAAATTATTTTTACTAAATTGTTAGTTGCGACATGTCGTTACTTAATAATTTTGGTTGAAAGGGTGCATAGTCAATAAACAGGAGTTTTAGCCCCTATCATATCTAAAATTATGCGTAAAGTGATATAACTTATTTACCATACATATTAGAGACCTAGGGTCTTTTGATTTGAGATCCTCAGTTTTAAGGTCAAGGTCAGAGGTAAATTTGACGTTCTAGATTATGACCTTTGCTTAAAATTCATATCTATACATCATAAAGCCATAGGAACTGACATTTTAGACTGATTTTTAATATTTTAATATCAAAATAGATATTTACTGGTGGAAAGACCTTCAATTGTTCTCTGAACAATTGGTTTTTAATTTTCTTTAGTTTTATTTTGGCGTTTTGCAGAATAACAAAAAGGAAACTTTTTCAACCGAAATTCCTAATACCTTAGTAGCAGTATATATGGGATCACATTTCTCAACGTATTCGGTATTTAAGAGCTTTCAACTTTTACTCAAAATGTGTTAAACGTCACCAGTGTCTAAGCAAAATGACAACTCTCCAAAAAATACCAAAAATGACACAGAAATTAACAACTATCGGATACCGTACTGCCTTCAACAATGAGTATATCCCATTACGCATAGCCCGCTATAAAAGGACCCGAAATGACAAATGTAAAACAATTCAAACGGGAAGAAAACTAACAGCCTTATGTATGTACAAAAAATGGACGAAAAACAAAGACATGCATGTAACACTCAACAAACGACAACCACTGAATTACATGCTCCTGACTATTTTATCTGTTTGTTTTGTTTACACATCATTGCCAATATATATAATGAAATGTTATGCAACTGTCTTACAAGTAAGGCAAAGCTAGCTAATAAACCAGGTTAAATTCATCGTTTTCTTCATAAGAAAATGCCTGTTCAAATTCAGGCATATGCCAAATGTAAGTCATACGTTTGATGTGTTTGACGCTTTGATTTTGACATTTGATTGGGGATTTTCTGCTTTGAATTTACCTCAGAGTTCGGTATTTTTGTGATTTTACTCTTTATTCAAATGATTTCATTTGTACAAAATTACGTTAGTATCAGTTTCACGTTTGAAAGGTAAAATAAAAATATATTTAGCAACAGATTAAATACGTCTAGCAGTTTTAGACAGGTTTGAATGTTAATAACCTGCTTATTTTGGTTGAACGTGACACAAAAGACGTGATTCTCTTTTTGAATGGGACATCGTTATTACAAATTAAACATAAGAAACTAAAGAGGTCTATGAATACAATACTTCATCGACATTTAAAGATGTTGCTTTAGGACCCGTCCTTCCTCTAAAACAATTATGATATTGTTCCCACAGGTTAATCTTCAAACAACATTAAATTTTGTGTGTTCATAACATTACAAAAACTGCTTGATTTGGGAATAAGGTATACACATTACACATTACACTTGACAGTTCCATATTACACCATGGCACTTACCAGGAGAACATTATTAATAATCATAGGTCTGTTCTGATTTTCTTTTGAATTGCAACCCAAGATGAATAAATGGATTGTAATCTACTGTATAAGATATCGAACTTTGCTTAAGTGTCTTTACATAGAAAGGTATAGTGACGTGTCTCCCAAGAGTCTTACGAAACCTTTTTCTAAATTATGAACATCAATGTTTTCAGTACAGCAATGAAAATACGAGCTTTATAGTTATTGTCTAATAACCTATAGGAGAAGTGATGTGAATCAGGAGTGAAAAGTTAAAAGATCTTTTAGATTACATACAGTCTAGGCCCTCTTGAAATAGTATTACACATATGAGTTTCTACACTTTAAACAAGCATTCTCTATTCTAAACTTAACGACGAATTGAAAAAATTGAGTCTGCTCTGATTTTTTATATCAAGATGTTTGATGTCTTTACTAAAAAATATGCGTTACATTAAGATGACTCGTTTTCACAACAAACAATTGGAATTCCAATGGGACCCAACTATATCATATGCGGTCTTCTTCAATCAGGAACTTCTTAGGAGGAATGAGAATAAGCTACATAAAGGCAACAGTAGTATACCGCTGTTCTTTGACATCACGTTCCAAGGTACAGCTGATGTCCTTTCGTTCAATAATTCAAAGTTAAGTGACTATTAAGAACACATGTATATTGTCGCACTTGTTAAAGGATCTTCGCTTACATCTAGCAATTTACTATAAAGGTCGGCTGAGAACAACACTGTACGACAAAATATATGATTTAAGCTTTCGAATTTTACACAACAACATTCCAGCATTGCCAGCATATGGAGAATACATCCCCCAGTAGATACATTAATCGTTTTTCTTAGTATTTAGTTTTCATTGTTTTGTGTTGTATACTGAAATTTGGCTTTTGGTTGTATCTTTCTCTTTTTTGCTTTTGCACTATAAAGTTGTATTGGACCGTTGGTATACGTCGCCTCTCCATTGCTGATGCTTTACATTTTGTATATAGACAACACGAGATGTAATTTCATTCGTAATTAGGTAATGTCAGCACTTCTGTGTTAATTTGAGTTATCATTTATATGTTCATAATTATAAATAAACTGTAACAAAATTATGAATTTTTGAAAAACGAAGGCTTTTCTACCTCAGGAATAGATTAACTTAGATCTATTTGGCAACACTTTTAGAAATTTTTGTTTCTCAATGCTCTTCAACGTCGTACTCTATTTGGCCTTTTAAAACATTTTATGATTCGAGCGTCACTGATAAGTCTTTTGTAGATGAGACGCGCGTCTGGGGTAAATCTAAAATTTTAAACCTGGTTTCTATGATGAGTTTATTTGCAACCACTGGGTCGATGCCACTAGCACTGCTGTTGGAGATTTATTTCCCGGAGGATATCACCAGCCCAGTAGTCAGCACTTCTGTGTTGATTTGAGTTATCATTTATATGTTTATAATTATAAATTAACTGTAACAAAATTTAGATTTTTTGAAAAACTAAGGCTTTTCTACCTCAGGAATAGCTAGATTAACTTAGATCTATTTGGCAAAACTTTTAGAAATTTTAGTTCCTCAATGCTCTTCAACGTCGTACTCTATTCGGCTTTATAAATCATTTTTTATTTGAACGTCACTGAAAAGACTTTGTAGACGAAACGCGCCTCTGGTGTAAATTTAAAATATTAATCCTGGTATCTATGATGAGTTTATTTATAACTTAGATTCCTTTTCTTTCCTGAATAGATAAAATAGAGAATGGAAATGGGGAATGTGTCAAAGAGACAACAACCCGACCAAATAAAAAAACAACAGCAGAGGGTCACCAACAGGTCTTCAATGTAGCGAGAAATTCCCGCACCCGGAGTCGTCCTTTAGCTGGCCTCTAAACAAATATATACTAGTCCAGTGATAATGAACGCCATACTAATTTCCAAATTGTACACACGAAACTAAAATTAAAATAATACAAGACTAACAAAGGCCAGAGGCTCCTGACTTGGGACAGGCGCAATAGAGAATACATTTAAAAAGCACATTTATTTTTTCTATTGAATATTTGCTTAAATAAATGCATTGAAATTGGTTTACTAAGATTGTACTTACATCTAGTAAAAATAGAAAACAAGCTATCATTTCCACTTATCATTGTAATCTTATCATTAGACAACCTGTTGCAATTGGAACTGTCATTACTAGGTGGATGTGCATTTACTGAAAAAGAAAGTATCCTTATTAAGCAAATATAGACAATGTATACCACTCAATAGTTAAAATAACATCTCAGGACTTTTTAGATATTATGTCAACTTCTTTTGCAGAGAGAAATACTTACATTTATGATTTTCATTTGTTTGTGTATCCGTACATACATATCTTAAAAATATAGATAATAGGAATATATCAAAAACCACGACCGAATCCATGTCATCCAGAATAATCTAAATTAGCTATGTTCATTATAGTTTGTGAAGTTTTTAACCTACAACATTAAACATTTATAATAAATAATGATTAATATTAAATGAATCAATGTCAGTATCAATAGGTTTATGTTTCTGCTTAACATATGATCGTTCTATTGACTAAGGTGCCATGTTATAAATATGATATGTTGGTTCCGGCCATTAATCTTTTCAATTCTGATGTTAGCCATTGCAGAGAGCAAATCGATCTTTTTTATACGTTAAATTGAGAATGGAAATGAATATTTGTATCATTTAAAGTTTTCACGTGTTATGTCAGAAAGATAAATATAAGTGATAATCAAACAAAATGTCGTTAGATAACTGTTATTCAGAGATGCCCATTTCAATTTCAATCATAATCAAATGCAGAGAACGAATTAGTACTAAAATATAATGTTTGGTAATACCACAGAATTTCCTCCTAAGAAAGAGATTACCTTTAAAAGCTGTATTTGAAAAAACCTTTCGGGAGGTCGAGTCCACAGTGCTTTTCACAGTTATGCTTTTTTTTTTTACCTCCAATTGTTTACCCGAGTGTAAGTGAAAAGTCTGTTGTAGTGAAAACATTTGTCTGGCGTACGCGTCTGGCGTACTAAATTATAATCCTGGTACTTTTGATAACTATGTACATAAGAGTTATAGTTTTTCCGTTTGAATGCTGCCTTACGGATGACTCTTCTGTCTAATTTAGAGTGGTATCAAAGTATATGATTTATAGATACATATAGATCGCTGAAAATTTAAAACAGTTGTTTTTGTCTAACGTAATATAATTTAATTTTAGATGTCACGAGTCTTCTGATTGGCTGACGTTGTTTTGTTTATCAGCCCATAGACATAATTTTATTATGTGACCATGACGTCATCAACGTTTTTTCATGGTTTACTCCGTTTTAAAATGGAATTTAGAATTAAATTATCAAAAATGAAAAGGTATGCAATACAATAAGAAAAGTTAATGAAATTAAATGGAATATCCAAAACAAAACTTTTTTAACCATATATTGGTTTGAAAAGTTTTTCCAATCGCCAGTAGTGAGTAATAATCATTGAGTTTTAGGATTCACTAAACACATGTAAAGACAAATGTGTTCAATATAATTAGATCATTCTGATGTAAGGATATTATCAACTAGATAATAGGCACGAAGTTGGGAATAATATAAAATACATAAATAAAGTTGTCCTCACTCATGTTTTGCAAATAAAGTAGAACGTGTCCCGTGTCTGATTCACGTCTTGTATTTTTAAGAAAGGGTTTACATGCTTATGGGAGAGCTGTCCGCATCATGTACTTTGTAAAATCTACTGAACTACGTCTAATATTGGGTTTTACTTTGTCTCCCTCCAAGATTTCTTTTAAAGGGTTGCAAAAGATACAAAAAGGATAATCTCATCAGTCGGACACTTTTGGAATTTTGACTAGACCATTGTTTGAAATATGTCTGTTTTTTAATGGATTTCTTTTCGTTGTTTTTTTAGCATTGTTGTATATTTGATTTCTTCGTAAACTGTATCTATTTTTATACATTCCAATATTGAAGTTCTAATTGTTATCATCAACTATTGTTATTAAATGTATTTAATTATTGTGTTTTGTAAACTGGTGTTTCTTTTCCTTTTTTGACACGATATTTCTTTTGTGTTTTAATTTTTTCTTTGGTTTCCATGTTTTTTCTGTGTCGGTTAGTGTGTAGAAAGATATATACTATGAAATTTAGAACGAGGGGCTTGCCCTAAGCTCTTAATTTCATAATATATACCTTTCTATACATTATCCAATTTAGCTCATATTTACAACTTGAGTAATCCTGTTATAAGTCTAATGATTTGTTTTTTTGCTGACTAGGTGTTGCTCATTTACGTAGTTTTGTAAATCTATTCACTATTATCATTGTAAAATATTGACTCAAGTATGAAAACATTGTAACTGCTAGTGTAAGTATGTTTATTGAAATACAGTTGTGTTTTACTATACATGTTCTTCTTTACAAGGTAAGATATCAAAATAAATTGACCTAAAGCAGGCAATTATTGAATTGCAGTAGAACCTTTGTATTCTTTCAATCATTTTTCAATTTTATATAAAAACTAAAATTATGATAAACTTTAAAATATAGTGATAGTTTGCAGTAGCAGATCCAAACAGGGGGTGGTTGAAATCTCTCTTTTGGGGATCATCAATGAGAACATACAGTTGGAGCCCTTCCCCTTTATCTTGGGTTGGAACCCCTTTTAAAATGGGTGGATCTGCCCCTGTTATATAGGTAGTCTAGTGAATAGTTTACATGCATGAAATATCTGTCACTGGACATTAAGCAACCAATAATCTATTCATGAGGAAATATATTAAATTGCTTTTATCTCCCTTTACAAGGTTTCAAGGTTTACTCTATTTTTGAGTACAAAGTAATTGCATGGAAGATAAGTGATTACAATTTTAGATGGCATAGTACTCTAATCAAGGCATAAAAAACATATTTGTTACTCTTTTTTTTTAAATGGAAGAAACTTTTAATCGCCAAAAACATTTTTTAGATCCAAAGATGAAATAGTAGGATGATTTAAAATCAATTTGAAAACTAATTACAAACTATTTAGTTTAATTTGTAACACAATAGTTTTTTTTATCAAAATAGCCAGAAGCAATTTTTATTTCAATATCTTGATGACGATACAATGAAATCTTACCCTTTTGGTTATTCATGCAAAGTTACTTAGTACACGGAAAAAGTATGTACTATGAAAATTAGAAGGCAAATACAAGCAATTTGATCGGACGAGAAGTTGTAAGTGTGTGCAAAATCTTGGTAAAAAGGAATTAAAATATGTAACTTACAAAGTTTAAACTTTATTATTACTGCAATATGAATTAACGCACGATTCGCGTTAACAACTATTATCTTTTCACATTTTGAATAACCCCCTGATTGTAAGATCACAGATTATAGTTATCATGGTTGATATTTTATAATATAAGTTCTCTTGAGATCTAGAGGGAACAAATTATCAAAATATTCTTGTCAGAGTGAAGTTTTTCGAAAATGAAAGAGGGTCCGAAAAATAGATTTAACATCAAGTCTGAATTTGTGATCAAATAATACATACACTACAAAGTTTACTGCATGATTTAAACAATAAGATGTTCTTACAACAATCGAAGCAATGTTACTATTAGAACTGTCAGACTCCAGCTGATGGTGAAGCGAGACTGTATCAACGATCTTATCAATGGTAGTAGGAATATAACTGATGATGAATACCACTACTATTATAAATGCAATTTTTGTAATCTTTCTTGATGATTCCCCTTGTTCAGAATACTGTCTCTTATCAGATTTGTCCACGCATTCACTGTTATATCTTTTAAATTTTTCTCGGAATTTAATATGGGCAAAGATTCTCCTGCCTATGACGACATAGAGAATCGAAATCACAATAACTTGTATTATAGTTAATAAAAGTATTCCACCAGTGTAAACAACTGGTAAAATCGTGTGATCATAATATGAATGTATTACACAAATGTGTCCTGTTACATTCCCACTTCTGTTATTGGGTAAATCAATGTTCATCACATTCCACAAAATAATATTTGGCAAAGAAAATAACATCGAAGTACATAGCACAGTAACGATGATGATTGCAGAGGTTCTACGAGAAATCTGTTTTCCGAATGGATGACAAACACGTCTGTAACGATCTACTGTTATTGGGAGTAAAATAGTTGCAGAAATTATAACGAACAAGTAACTAATTAACCTCGATAACTGGCATGATACGGCAGTATGTAGTGTGAAGTGATATAATTTCTCTGCAATCTCTAGAGGTATGGCTATACAACACACTAAGAGGTCAGCCACTGCTAAAGTCAGGATGAGAACATTGTGAGTTGTCTTTTCGCGGATAATCACATATACCAAAACCACCATTGTGTTACCTATTATTCCAACCAGTGATAAAACACCAAGAATAATTGTTACAATCGAGTGTTCATCAATGTAATCCTTGTTAAATTGATAGAGAGAAGCTACACTGTTATTTTCAGTGTTATTTCCATCAGTATTTTCCATTCTGTTATTTGTCTTATTTCCAATTTACACGAATTAAATTGCAAAATGTATCATATACATCAGATGCCATAAACAACAATCACACATAAGGAACGTCGAAGGATTGACAATATTTACAGGTTTTCGCAACACTTTATCTGTACTGTAAGTGTAACTCAAATATGATAATAATAAAATGACAGCATTTGTTTGCTTAGTAATTTATGCATCCATTAGTATGCTTGATTGTTTGTTTGCGGGCGACACGTAATTTGAAGTTTATGTCAGCAAGACAGCAGTACATGTGTTGTTGTTCCATTCTCTGGGAATAACATCTGTGTATCACGCGCAAAAACGTGTTTAAAGGATGTGATCTTAATGATAGAACAAATTTTTTTCTCTCTTATAAAAAAAATAAAGGCTGTATATTGTCAGGTTTAAGTTTCTTGTTACACATTTCCTATTTCTATTTTTTACTCTGTAAGAGAAAACAACTGATACAATAACTATGATATCATTTTAGCTCAAAAACTTCAAAAAATTCAATCGAATTTATGAACTTATTTTCCATTTTTAAAGGTTAAGTTTACCTCCAAGCGACAGTTTCGTCCGCGCGGGTATCACGACCGCAGAATTTAGCTTTTTGTGTTGACATAATTTTTCAAAATAAACTGTGTGTAAAATGTTAAAATATTTAAAAAAAAATGATTACATTCTAATGCATGGCATGTAAATGAATTAATGAAATCCTTATTTGCACAACTTTCTAGGATTTTTATTCGCTCCAACGTCATACTCGATTTAGCCTACTAACGATTCGTATGAACCCAACGAGTCACATTAGGACAAATAACACTTCCGGCGTACCAACAAATATGCGTTTTATCATCGATGAGTTATGAAAAACCCTGATGAGGATAAAAACTTTGGACAGGTTCGTTGACATTTGTGTGGATTAAATAACATTTTTCGATTGCGCGACCTAAACCATGTGCCATACTTTTATTATTCATCTTGACATTTTATCTAATGAAAAGTGTACCTAAAAACCTTTAAAAGAAGATTTATGAATGAACTTACCATTTTTAAACAGTGATTATCAACTGCATAGTTCGGTGTACATTCCATTTTTTTTTCTATTTAAGATTAACTTATTGACCAGCAAATGCTGATACATTTGTTTAAATTTTACAATTTTTAACTTCGTCCTTGTTATTGAGATGAAAGTTTTAAAATTGTTAATCATACTTGTATAAAAGCGTCTTTAAAATAAATCACAATACTCGAAAAAACAGGCATATCACATTTATCAAATATATAAATTAAGGCAACAGTAGTATACCGCTGTTCAAAATTCATAAATCGATAGAGAAAAAAACAAATCCGGGTTACAAACTAAAATATATACACTATAAACGTGTGTCATACACTTATCCAGGAATTACCCTTAACCCGGAAATTTACCTTTATCCAATTACCCTTAACCAGGGAACAAACATATTGTGACAGATATTTGACATACAAATTTTCATGTCCAGTTTTTAGTTCAAGTAAACTTCACGTTGGTCAAACTAACTTTCTTTGGTCAAATAACTTTCTGATAGAACAAATACTACTTAAATCTTTGTTTGAAAGTAAAAGATGAACAAACAAGTCATAAACTTCGGACAATGGTTGACATGGTCAACTTACGTCAATAATTTAACTTTGATAAACTACAGGGCACAAACTAGTACCAAAGTCATTAAGTGATTGCTATATAAGTAGAAATTCTGCTTTGAGACGTCAAAGTTTGAATTTTGAAACTTATAGGTAAGTCATGATTTTAAAAGTATTAAGATTTAAAGTAAATTATTTTAAAATAAGTTTAACTAAAATAAAGATAATTAATAGCCATCATAAATAAAGTTTATTCAAAATATTTATTGTTTTCTGTTAGGGAAATAATTGAAAATATTTGTTTTACTTTATTGTTGTTTGTAACTGTTTTGTATTATTTTTGTTTTTATTTATTTTATTAAAAAGTTTGAATTTAGAAACTTATAGGTGTCAGTCGATCCCGGCCTGCCTCTACATCGGCAACAACGCCCGGCCTACTACTTAAATCTTTGTTTGAAAGTAAAAGATGAACAAACAAGTCATAAACTTCGGACAATGGTTGACATGGTCAACTTACGTCAATAATTTAACTTTGATAAACTACAGGGCACAAACTAGTACCAAAGTCATTAAGTGATTGCTATATAAGTAGAAATTCTGCTTTGAGACGTCAAAGTTTGAATTTTGAAACTTATAGGTAAGTCATGATTTTAAAAGTATTAAGATTTAAAGTAAATTATTTTAAAATAAGTTTAACTAAAATAAAGATAATTAATAGCCATCATAAATAAAGTTTATTCAAAATATTTATTGTTTTCTGTTAGGGAAATAATTGAAAATATTTGTTTTACTTTATTGTTGTTTGTAACTGTTTTGTATTATTTTTGTTTTTATTTATTTTATTAAAAAGTTTGAATTTTGAAACTTATAGGTGTCAGTCGATCCCGGCCTGCATCTACATCGGCAACAACGCCCGGCCTGCCTATACAGCTACAGCAATGCCATACACCATCATAGGCATTGTCCACGGCTAGTTTCCCCACTAAGATGTTCCCAGCTAGTTTCCCCCATCATGGAAAGATTCCAAGACCAACTCTAACAGAGTCTTTCTTCTGTTGAGAGAAAATGGGTCCTCAAAGAACAACTAACTATGCAGACCAACATACTACTACATAACATAAACAATACGAATTCAACACAAATAATAGATATAATATTTGGTGGAGGACAATAGGAATTCCACAAATAATTTTGTTATAATATTTGGTGGAGGCCCGTTAATAAATGTTGGACGCCAAACATCGACACCTATCATAACAGCATGCCAGAAACTAAGACAGTGTTTCGACAATTCGAACCGGAATATTTACAGTTGAACATTATTTTTGTACCGTTCGGACTATTTAATTCTATATATTTCCAGTAAATGATTTATTTGTGAATAATCAGAATACACCATTGAACAACGACACCAAATGAATATCAAAGACTATATTATTATAAAAGAAGAACTTTTATCAACATCAGTGACAATAATATTAAATTTATATTGTTGTGTATTTTCATTGTAAACATATATTTTCATGAAACTGTGAGTACATCAAAAGCTTATTTCTAAAATCTAAATTTTTAATTTAAAATTTTCAGCTATGAAACAAAATGTTCATTTTCATTTCACAAATCGTATTGCGTTTCATGTCTTAAAATTTTAAGAAAACTTTTCTAAACGACTGTCTAAATAAGTTTTAAAATGATGTTTTTCATAAAGTGTTGTAAAATTTTATTCATTTAAATCATCCATTGAATAACTATTCAGAATGATGTTAATTAGAACTGAATGTTTGTATTTCAAACGCATGTCAATATTAATATTTGCAATCAGTCGTCTTTAAGATTAGGTTCACTTCATTAAGGGTTACATAACGTAAATATCCTTGTTTGTGAGTTACCTATTAGGAACAAGTTAGTTAAATTCTTGTTGCCGTTTACTGTACATTTTGGAAAATCAGAGTTATAATAGTTCAATATATACATATATAGGCAAGCATAATGCTCAGGCTACCTGAATAGCAGGGACGCCACAAATAATAGATATAATGGGTTACCTCACAAGAAGGAACGCCATACAAAATATATGCGCATGGGTCACCTCAGGAGCAGGGACGCCACAATCAATTGACAAAATGGGTTACCTCAAGAGTAGGAACGCCATCAAAATGATAAGACAGTAACTTAGAGACTGATAAAAGCAAAATCAAATTCTGTTTAAGATTATTCAAGTTTTTCATATTTCATATATTTTTGCAACATTTTGTTTAAAACACTTTGCATATATTTCTAATTACATTTCATCAACTGTAAAAATTAACGTTCATTTGTAAGCATGTGAGTAACAAACTTTGAAGAACAACGATTTATAATTAATACTTAATAGTATTTTATCATCATAACATCAATTAAATTATAAAACAAATAAAAGATAAAAACACCAATTAAATAGTATGATTAAGGAATCTAAATAATGAAAAAAAAGAAAGAAAGAAAAAAAAAGAAAAATATTAAAATTAAGTTCAAGTTTTTTCCCCCCGCTTATAATCAAAAAGTAAATGCTGTATGTTTATGCATCCATTGGTTTTTTCATCACTCAATTGTTTGTCTTCTATATTGTTTTGAGGTTTAAATATGGATATTGATTATTTACTTACACTAATAATTAAATAAATCCATTTGCAAACTAATATAGTAAACATAAAAATACATAATTTCTTTAAAATTTTCTTTATTATTTATTTTATTTTGGAGTCCAAAATTTCTAAGGAGAGTGATGTATTGTGACAGATATTTGACATACAAATTTTCATGTCCAGTTTTTAGTTCAAGTAAACTTCACGTTGGTCAAACTAACTTTCTTTGGTCAAATAACTTTCTGATAGAACAAATACTACTTAAATCTTTGTTTGAAAGTAAAAGATGAACAAACAAGTCATAAACTTCGGACAATGGTTGACATGGTCAACTTACGTCAATAATTTAACTTTGATAAACTACAGGGCACAAACTAGTACCAAAGTCATTAAGTGATTGCTATATAAGTAGAAATTCTGCTTTGAGACGTCAAAGTTTGAATTTTGAAACTTATAGGTAAGTCATGATTTTAAAAGTATTAAGATTTAAAGTAAATTATTTTAAAATAAGTTTAACTAAAATAAAGATAATTAATAGCCATCATAAATAAAGTTTATTCAAAATATTTATTGTTTTCTGTTAGGGAAATAATTGAAAATATTTGTTTTACTTTATTGTTGTTTGTAACTGTTTTGTATTATTTTTGTTTTTATTTATTTTATTAAAAAGTTTGAATTTTGAAACTTATAGGTGTCAGTCGATCCCGGCCTGCATCTACATCGGCAACAACGCCCGGCCTGCCTATACAGCTACAGCAATGCCATACACCATCATAGGCATTGTCCACGGCTAGTTTCCCCACTAAGATGTTCCCAGCTAGTTTCCCCCATCATGGAAAGATTCCAAGACCAACTCTAACAGAGTCTTTCTTCTGTTGAGAGAAAATGGGTCCTCAAAGAACAACTAACTATGCAGACCAACATACTACTACATAACATAAACAATACGAATTCAACACAAATAATAGATATAATATTTGGTGGAGGACAATAGGAATTCCACAAATAATTTTGTTATAATATATATTCTGTGATATTTTTTTCAACAAACCAAAATTTGTTAAGTATTTCTTTTTAATTAGATTTACAGTTAATTAATAAGTATACATTGGTATATAGTATTTCGACTTTTTTGAATAATGCACTAATATTTAAATAATTCTTCTTTGCAAAGGGAGAATACATTAAAAATCTAATTTCATGGAATGGGAGACAACTATAACTTATTACTCTTAAACGGAAACGCGTTTACTCTTATCTAGAAAATGTAACGTTTTATTATTGACCTATTGTCCACACAGGAGGTCATTTCCAGTATTTAATCAACTAAAAATAAAAAGATATAAATGAACAGTCAATTCAAAAGTAATTTTATTTCCTCAATAGACTTGTAGCTTAAAAGTCGAAGGTAATTTTTTTTGTCATTTTCATCTGAAATGAGACATTCATTTGATTTCTTTTTTTTTGGGGGGGGGGGGGGGGGGGGGGGATTTGAACTCTAGAAGATGGCTGTCTCAATTGGCAATAATACCCATGCTCAGAATAACAATTTCTACTTATTTACCACTTCCACCTAATAATCAGATGGTTCTTTGAATGACTCCCTTCAAGATTGTCCCCCTAAAATGATGACTTTTGACTTGTTCGCGAAGTGTGCCTTTTATATAGAAAATTATAATAGGTTGGAACTACAAATAATCAACAATAAATTAAGTCTAATATAAATTAAAAAAAATCTGTTAATATTCCTCACAAATTATTCAAGTCACAGTTATATGGAAAATATACTATCTGTTGATCCTATAAGCTCCGTTTAAAAATACGTACGAAATAGGAATCAATGTGATGCATATAGATAAGACTACCTTATTACCTTTAGATTATACTTTCAATTGAATAAGTCTGGCTTTAGTGTACAATTTTTTATTTTGAATGTCAGTACTCTTAGCCCGTCAATACTTTTTTTTTAAAGAAAAGTACATGTATGATTAAGTAAAAGTTGATAGTTTCTTTGATGCTGTTCGTTATGCTCTCCTTTCTTTCTGAATGAATCAAAGCTCCTGGTATACTTATGGAATTGCTAGTATCTTATAAATAAAGTAAATGTGCCTTGAATTGCATATTAACACTGCTAATTGGTTTTTGTCCTTATCAGTCCGAAAAATTATATTTCGGTACTCTTATCCCGGAATATGTTATGAATGGAAAACTTCTGATGCAGCGACAAGCGTGCTGTAACTGCGATGCTTTCGGAAGTTTTCACCTCTCTTCAAAATATCATGCTTGTATGTATATATAGGTTGTACTTTAATAGATATTTATGTGAAAAAAAATCGATTACAATATGTCGGTACCCTTATCCCGGAAATATGTAAAAAGATAAAATATGTACATGTATATGCTCCGGTTTTTTTTTAGTTTTTTGCTGAAGATGCGTTCAAGGCCTCACTGTGACTTTGAGATGATGCAAACTAAAATCTTACTCCTTTGCATTTTTGTTTTGCTTTGCACATGCTGATGTTGTGTCTTTGGAAGATATCACACATCCTATACATTTATATCAGGATAGTATCTCCGATGTCTAAGTTGTTTTCTAATAATCATATTCTTTTCCAGGTGCTCAAATCATACAGTTTTGAATATTTGTACGTTCTAAACGGACATTCGAGCAAACATAATATATTATCATTTACCTCAAACTGTGTTTGCAATACACAGTTAAACGAAATAGCAACTAAACAGTGTTATTATACCTCAGTACATTTTTTCTATAACAAAAATAATTAAATAGTTGTGCTATTTCATTCCACAGACTATTTGCCAGTCAATAGTTTCAGAGACTATTACCCCGGTTAATAGTTTAATAATCATCGTTCCCGTACTTTTTCATGCTTATTTTTTATTGGACAATAAGGATGTCATTGACTATTTTGCTTGGCAACGTCAAACTCTAATATTGTAAACGGTATTATCTGTTTGTGTCGGTTGTAATTTCACTTACAAGAAGCAATTATAAAAAAGAGAGAAATTCTTCGCGCGCATTTTTTAAGCGCGCATTTTTTAAAGATCTAAAATATAGTACCTTATTCATAACATGGGTTCGGTCGTCGTATTCTAAAAGTGAATTTGCGTTTGGTGTACTTTAGCTTAAATTTATCATATGCATGGAAAATTTGACACAAGTATTTCTAGTCTTGATTGCAATTAATGAAATATTTACAAATACAAGAAGAACTATAAAAAAAAACCACGTATAGTTCATCTTGTGCATGTCAAGTTATGTGACATTTTTTTCTTTTCTTTCAGATGATATATGTACATTTTTAGAAAATTAGTTTTGGTATACAACAACACTTAATGACTGTGTTGTTCAGTATAATGAAACACCTAATGACTGGTTGTGCAGGTTATAGCAAGTTTGTTGTCCCTTCGCATACCAACTATTGCTTTCGGCTTTGCCTCGAGCAATAGTTGGTATCTCAGGGACAACAAACTTGCTATTACCCTCACACCCAGTCAATAGGTGTATACTATTTTTTTACTATTTTACCATTTTCCATATCAGTCTCAAAAATTTAGCCTGTAATTTTATATCATATGTTGGATCTCTTATCCCGGAAATATGAACATGAAGGGAAAATATGAAATGCAGGGAAAAGTGACTAGTAACAGCAATGCTTTAATGTTATTGTAACATGTTTCCGGGATAAGAGTACCGTCATATAATATAAAACTACGGGCTTAATTTCGCAAACAGTATAATTTCTATATAAAAATCATTTCACTTTTCAAGCGACGATGTGTATACTTATATCTAAATAAAAATCATACAATTCTATATTTTTTAAAAAGATTATATCTAGATATATATATAGAAATGACATTTTACTATATATGTCGATACCCCTATCCCGGAAATATGTAAAAAAAAAAAAAAAGAAAGTATGTATTATCTTAGACAACGTTGGGCCAAATGACATACAAATATAAAGTAAGAAATATTTTATTTGGCAAAAGTACAAAATTGTACGGCCACGGCTTGACAAAGAATGGGACTGCCGAGAAACATAATTGGCAAGTCCCTAGTATATATAATATAGTGTTATTAACTGGCTGTTTCTGTATTGGCACTGGTATAGATTCAAGGTTTGCTGTATTGGCCTCGAGACCCGTAGGGTCGAGGGCCAATACAGCTGACCCAGAATCTATACCAGTGCCAATACAGAAACAGCCAGTTCATAACACTTTTATTAAATGATTATAAGAGAATTAAAAACCGGAAGTGAACGTCCCGTATTAGCCCATGGGCCAATACAGCTTTTTTCCCGCTTTTTCTGTATTTGCCCTGTTTTTTCCGTTTGAAAACATTAAGACATTACAAAACATTGCACATCATTTAACCTGTTTATTTTATGACTTTAATTTAAAAAATATTATACAAATGTTTTTATGCATAACGATACTTCAAGAGTAAAGTAATGGCGTAAGAAAATTGAAAACCGGAAGTGAACGTCCTGTATTAGCCCTAGGGCTAATACGACTTTTTTCCCGCTTTTTTCTGTATTGGCCCTGTTTTTTTCCGTATTGGCCCTGTTCGAAGAGCAATATTAACTCTTGATTTATATCGACAGTGGAACGTTTTTAGTATTGCACATGCTGATTTATCCGTATTAGGGCTTATTTGCTCATATCATTTAATAATAAAACCGTATAGTCCATTCCTTATTCCTTATTTCCACATTATTGTCCATTCCTTATTCCTTATTTCCACATTATTCTTATTCCTTATTTCCACATTATTGTTATTCCTTATTTCCACCTTATTGTTTTTCCTCATTTCCACCTTATTGTTATTCCTTATAATGTTATTTCCTTATATATCAACATAATATCCTTATTAACATTATTGCTTCCAAAATATATCGGATGCTGGCCCTGGGAAACAGAAGCTCAGCGGATACATAATTCCATTATAAGAAGCATAATATATTTGTAGATGTTGTGTCGCTATTTTCGCCACATGTTCGAATTCAGTAGCTATGCCAAGTGTTATTGGACACCGAGTTCGACCACCGCCACAAATGCGGTAGCGACACAACACACCCGCCGTGACCGTACTTTTAAATGACCACACATATATTTATATTTAAATTACCCTGTAATGAAATAAGAAAAAACAATTGCCCTCATGAGATAAAGTAACGCCGTCAGATGTGAATATACCGGGATTATTATATATTTCAGGCTATTTTATGTAACAACCTCCCAATTGTATACATAGCTAAGCGGCATAGGTGTACATTCTTGTGGCTGCTTTATTCATGCTTATTGGTTTTTACCATATCTCCGATTCAAAATGAAACTGAATTAATTATTCCTACATGTATTCAAACCTTTAAAACTTAGAACACATGAAAACTGGTACTTGTCATCAAAGTCAGAGTCAGGGGAATTAGACAATATTTTAGTTTAGTTTCTGTTATTTCTATACATGTACCATGTCAATATTGATTCGTTTTTGAGAATGGGATAACAATATTAGCAAAATTTTGCAACGTATCTTTCTTTACGGATAAACAGTTAGCTGTCCTATAAACCCTTTTAATTTGTTTCAAGTGACATATATGCAATATGCAAAATGTAGTTACATGCAATAAAAGTGCTTTAAGTGATTCTAAAAGTGGTGGCCAAATGATATCATAATTATACAATTTACGGAACGCTTCGAAAGCCACTAGACTTGTACACTTTGTTTCTGATGTATCTACTTGATACAAATAAAAAATACTAAAAGGAACAATTTACATACACTGTGTCCTATCGATGTATCTACTTGATACATATCAAAATATACTAAAAAGACACAATTTAAAGACACTGTGTCCTATCAATGTATCTACTTGATACAAACTAAATTATCCTTAAAAGACACAATTTACAGACACTGTGTCCTATCAATGTATCTACTTGATACAAACTAAATTATCCTTAAAGGACACAATTTACAGACACTGTGTCCAATCAATGTATCTACTTGATACAAACTAAATGATCCTTAAAAGACACAATTTACAAACACTGTGTCCTATCAATGTATCTACTTGATACAAACTAAATTATCCTTAAAGGACACAATTTACAGACACTGTGTCCTATCGATGTATCTACTTGATACAAACTCAATTATCCTTAAAGGACACAATTTACAGACACTGTGTCCTGACAATGTATCTACTTGATACAAACTAAATTATCCTAAAACGACACAATTTACAGACACTGTGTCCTGACAATGTATCTACTTGATACAAACTAAATTATCATTAAAAGACACAATTTACAGACACTGTGTCCTATCAACATATCTACTTGATACAAACTAAATTATCATTAAAAGACACAATTTATAG
Source organism: Mytilus edulis (assembly GCA_019925275.1). Classification (NCBI taxonomy): domain Eukaryota; kingdom Metazoa; phylum Mollusca; class Bivalvia; order Mytilida; family Mytilidae; genus Mytilus; species Mytilus edulis. The sequence goes on from CM034351.1 coordinate 110,481,882, forward strand.
ACACTGTGTTCTATCAACACATCTACTTGATACAAACTAAGTTATCCTAAAAAGACACAATTTACAGACACTGTGTCCTAACAATATGTCTACTTGATACAAACTAGATTATCCCTAAAAGACACAATTTGCAGACACTGTGTCCTAACAATGTATCTACTTGATACAAATAAAAATATACTAAGAGGACACAATTTACAGACGTGTCCTATCAAATATCTACTTGATACAAACTAAATTATTCTAAAAAGACATAATTTACAGACACTGTGTCATAACAATGTATCCACTTGATACAAACTAAATTATCCTAAAATGACACAATTTACAGACACTGTGTAAATATTCGTCCTGATAGATATGCATGAAATATTTGCCACTGGACGTTAAGCAAACAACAATCAATCAATCCTATCTAAATATCTACTTGGTACAGAGAAAATGTATTGTCTAATAAATTATCTGAATTAATTAAATATATTGGAATACCTTTAAACAAGCATTGTAATAGTAATTTCAAACAGAAACTAGAACATTTCTACAAAAATAAAATTAAATTTGAACTATCTAAGATAAAAGATGGAAACTGTGGTAAACTTTTTATTTTTAAGTAAAATTTAAACTAAATCTTAACAACAAGAATATTAAAACTTTAATTAAAACTTTAATATTCCTAAAAACCTTAGAAAAAAAAATCACTAAATTAAGAATAAGAGCACACTCATTTGCCATAGAAACTGGTAGGTATGCAAGACCAAAAATACCCTCTAATGAGAGATTTTGTAAATTTTGCACAGGAAAAATTGAAAATAAGATGTATTTCTTGATTGAATGTCCGCAATACAAAATTAGGTCTAAATATAAAATTTATGATATTAATTCAAATAATTTGGATGAAATTTTTTCCAAAATGTCAAATCCTATGACCGAAAAAGAGTTAAAATCTATTTGTATGTATATTAAAGAAGCTCTTGATTTGAGAGACCACCATACCTTTTCATCAGATAATAATCTTTTACAGTAGTTCGTGCATATACACATAATCTTTATATCTTATATAGGTGATTGTGTGTTTTAAGTAAATTTATGAAAATTTAGAATAATACTGATGTATAAGTTTATAGTATCCATATTATAAGTTATATGGTTCGCTACTGACCCCATACGGATCCATAGAGGGTTAGTAAAATCCATAGGGGGTGAGGCAGGAGGCCGAGTCCCCTATGAATTTTATTCACCCTCTATGGATCCATAGGGGGTCAGTAGTTAACCGTATAACGAATTTATCGGACGCTGGACTTTTTTGCGGCGTTTTGTTGAAAAATAAACGATGAAACACAACAACATTGATAGATGACGTCGCCATTAACGCGTCATGAACCCCATATGAAACTTACTAACCCCATACGGTCTCATAGGGGGTCACCACGTGACGGCTTTTAACCAATCACAACGTGATAATTCATCTGTGGTCCGATAACAGTTTATAATGTAATGGTATACATAGAATTGGCTTATGACTTGTTGTAATTACATGCATCTTTATTTTATTTATATGTTGTTTTAATATTATAATTGTCTCACTCTGTATTTGAGTCACGCCTCTAGACTATTGTTCTCTTTCCAATAGAATATTGAATTGAATTGAATTAAATTAAATTTAGTGTTCATCAATACTGAAAAATCCACTTCATATATAGTTTTTTAATTCAACATCGATATCAACCTCAGAAAATCTAGTGGTATTTGGTGTTGATAATGAATCTGCCACTGGATCTATGCTTCTGATTCTTTCCTACTGTTAACGAAAGATTGTATCCGAGTTGAGCCGTCCTTTGATAAAGCATGCTTTTAATAATTTATACAATTTAAAGCATTGCATTGCTTGCAATACGAGCAGTCGAACCAACTGCATAACTTGTGTCAAGTTTGACGACTTTTTATTTTAAATTCAATTCAATTCAATATTTTATTTACGTCTCACCTTATGTATAAAATCAAGGATTTGTATAGTAAGACTATACAAATCCTTGATAAAATTACACAATACATTTATAAAAGATACATTTTGTATACATAAGCCAATCTGTACAGATTTATGAGAGACGATAATCACTTAAAAGAATATGTATATGTACATAATAAATATTAAACCTAAATGGTAAAATTATACAACAAAAGTATTTATTTATTATTTACAATATAAAACTTCTCGGCGTCGTTTAAGAATAAAATTACAGGTTTTGGCACATAATCTTATAATATCTTGATTCGAAAATAAAAATACCATTTTCTGACAATCTGTAAAACTATTAAAATGTTCATCAATTTTAAGAGACTCAGTAAAAAGAACTTGTCTAAGATCATTATAAACAGGACAATGTAAAATAACATGATATTCATATTCGACAGTATTAAAACAATTAAAACAACATCTCTCTTCCAGCGGCAAATTTTCATACCTCCCAGTTTCCAGTCTAATAGGAGCCACCCCACATCTAAATTTTGCAAAGGCGCTTCTTTCACAAAAAGGCATTAACAGTTTGCAGTAGTTTTCTACAATATACTCCTGCTTAAAAATATTATAGGTTCTTAATTTATTACGCCCATTTCCCCGTCTGGAAGAGGATGAACTAACAATACTTTTCCATTCTTCAATATAAATATCAAACATTCTTGACATGACTGTATCAATAACCATATTTTTATTAATATTAGTGTTTGTATTACAAAAGTCAACCAATTCAAGTTCCGTGAAATGTTTTTTAACAATGAAATTCCAATTTTTCACAATTCTATGTTTCAGACTGACCTCATCTGCCCATATGAATATTTTCCTATTAATACGATCTGGCTCCATATTTACTAATCTGTGCCAGTGTCTTGCAATTACTTTCCATTGAGTATGGTAAATTGGAATCCACCCCATGTCTCCCATAATAGCTGGATTAGGTGTATATTTACCAACACCAAGGAAGAACCTACACGCTCTCATTTGAATCGCATTAATAAATGAGAAATTCTTGCATCCCCAAATCGCGGCACCATATTCAACAATAGGACTTACAAGTGCATCAAATAGTTCTTTATAGACGTCATATGACATGCCACCAATAGCTTTACACTTAGCTATAACCAGACCTAGAGCTCTGTTTGCTGACCTAGCAACTGCTTTTGCAGTAATACTAAAGTCTAGAAACTCATTTAAAACTAGGCCTAGATAAGCATATTCGCTGCTAGTAGCAATATTCTGATTCATATCCCCACACTTAAAGACGTGACTTGATCGTTCAAATGAGGTCGGTCTGAAATGGACAACATTACTCTTACATGAATTAATAGTCATTTTATTGTCAGTACACCAATGATATAACTCATCTAAGAGGTTTTGTAACTCATTCTCAGTATTTGCTAACAGTACGATATCATCAGCATACAATAAAATACATACTTTTTCTCCCCCAATGTCAACACCAAAATCAAATGATTTTAAGTATACAGCTAATTCATTTATAAAAATGTTAAATAATAAAAGAGAAAGTGGACAACCTTGTTTTAAACCACAGTTCACAGTAAACCAATCTGTATTGAAGCTATTGACTCTGATCGAGCACCTGACCCCATTATAAAGGGACTTAATAGCCATACACATTTGTACATCAACCCCCAGAGATGTGAGTTTTTCCCATAACAGTGTCCTATTAATCGTATCATACGCCTTCTTAAAATCGATAAATGCACAAAAGGTGGATTTCGTAGTTTTTTACGAACATCGACTAAACTAGTAAGTGAAGATATTTGATCTATGGTACTCCTTCCCTTCCGGAACCCATTTTGATCATCAACTAAGAACTTATTATCTTCAACCCATTGAGACAGCCTCAAGTTTAATATGTTACAATATAATTTATATGAAGCTGGGGCTAAAGCAATACCCCTATAATTTAAGGGTCTCTTTTATCTGACATGTTATTTTTGGGTATCGGATTAATAATTATATTATTCCACATCTCTGGGACTTTACCAGTTTTAAAACACCAATTAAACAATCTATGTAAAAATATAATACAATTCTGGTTACATAAAACATCAGCTGGAATATTATCTACACCAGAGGCTTTGCCTCTTTTGCTTTTACATACGACATTAAAAACCTCTTCAAAAGAAATTTCTTCTGTTAAAAGATAGTCGCTTTCTGTCAAAACGGCAGGGCTCTGATCGACTGGAATGTTCCTATCCGTACTAACCTGGTTACCTGTTTGATTAAGTAGATCGGCATAGTCCGATTTCCACTTTAACAAAACATCATCAACATTTGAAGATACATTACCATTTGCGTCTACAACTTCCATTGGTATTAAAGTTTTGCGTTCCGAAGCAATTCCTATCTTACCTATCTTCTTCCAAAACGTTTGTTGATCAGCTTTTGATTCCAACAATAATTCTTGCTGCAATGTGTACCAGTACCTACGTTTTGCTTTTTGAACCTCACGATCGAAAACCCTTCGTTTTGACACAAAAACTCAACACAAGACACACGAGACAATTTGCCCTTTTTCCATAACTTTTCTGCACAACACGTATCATTAAAAAATACATTTAAATTATCATTCCACCAAGGTTTTTTAATTCTCTTTCTCTTATTACAATACGTACTATCAGACATGACAATTACTTTTGAATGCAATTTCTGATTCATTTCTTCGCTGACAATAGCACAAAAATCAGTATAAACTTGGTCAATATTACATTGGGATACTTCATTTGTTTCAAGACCATTGATAGTATCTAAAAGTCGTAAATGTATATCATCGCCGTGACAAAAATTTGAAGGTATGTTTTTTACATCAAACTTAATAAATTCAGGACTACGCTTTCCTGAGGTATGACACGACGGTAAAGAGGCACTGATATTTAACTCACAATACAACAAAGAATGGTCGGGTATCGATCTAGCATCCAACCCAGTCATATTAAGCTTAGATTTTATAATTAAGTCCGAAGCTCTAATAACTTTGAAGTCTTGAAAAAAATGAAGATTTTCATAGCTAGTAATACAATAATCAACAACCGATTGACCCTTTGATGAAACACATGTGAAGTCATTGTTTGTACCAACTCTACCGTTCAACATACAACAATTGCTACTTGTTAAAAAATCAATAAATGTAGTACAGTAACTATTACGTGTAAAATCGATAACACTTCTCATATTTATACAATCGACTCCAGGAATGTAATCATACTCATCGCCACATCTACTATTAAAGTCTCCACAAATATAAAATAAACCATCATTTTGAAATTCATAAACTTGTGAAATTAATGTGTCAAAAAATAGTTCCTTGTCTACATGCCTAGTAGAGTGATCAGGTGGAAGATAGCAAACACATATATTAAATCTAAAATTTGACAGCCTGTGATGCAGGTACAACCATAAAATACCTTCAAAAGATTGGTCTAAAATACCAATATCAAAAATTTCAGTTAAATAATCTTTAATTAAAAAACCAACTCCACCTGACCCACACTTTGCGTTTTTATGGATGCCATTTCTGTTATGACCAAACCATTTAAAATCATTTACAATCAGTACTTCATCTTTCTTTAGATGAGTTTCAGCTATACCTAAAACAACAAGATTTAAACATGAAATTGATTTTAAACGAACATTAAAATTGTCAGAAAAGGTATTTTTACTCCATCCGTTGACATTCCAAAAACCTATTTTCACCTATCTCCCTCCATGGTATTGATTTGAATTGTCTTGCATGTAATGTTCACTGTTATGTCTTGATGATCGGCGGTCGAAGCTTTCATTGTAACTACTACGTTGTGTGCGGTAATCGGAACTGTCCCTATGTCGGCTGGTTGAAGAATGACGATCGTAACTTCCAGTGTGACTATTATGTTCACGACGCCTATTTGAACGAGCATTACTTTGGGAATCTGAACGGGCGGATTCGTCAACAAGTCTAGATCCTTTCACACGTAGATCTGGGTTAACAGATTTCAGAGTTTTAGCTAGAACTCTCATATTTTCAGATTCAATGCGTTGTTGCAGGGTCATGTCAGGGTGTATGTAAATGTTACTATATTGTCTGCTGACTTTAAGTTTATTTTTAGCTGACAATATACTCTCTCGGTCATCTCTTGATTTACATGAGACAACAACCACGCCATCCCGGCCAGACTTGTTGATTTTACGTTCAACATTAAATGTACCTATTCTCGCTAATTTTAGACCCTCAGTGAATAAGGCCGCTACTTTTAATTTTAGGTTCTCATTCCGACCCTCTGGAAGATTTCGAATTATCACATTTTTTGAAATATCTTGTGCTTGGTTTGTTGCTCTACTACCTATTTCACCTACTGTTTTAGAGACTCCATCTAACTTATCTAACTTATCTTCAACTACTTTAAGATCTTGATCAATATCTGACCTCAGTGCATCTACAATCTTATTTACATCCTTACGTATTTTGGATGACTCACTATTTACCCGTTTATCTAAAATCTGATTAAATTTCTGGGTCAACTTTTGTTTTAAATAGCAACCAAAGAACAGTTATCTGTGTGAAACTTAACTTGTTTGTCCCTCAATTCGAACTTAAATAATATAACTATGTCCAATAGTATTGGTACAAGTTCTAAAAACAAAAATATCGTATCTTTCATAAATTACCCATTCGTGAACCAGCCTCATATTGAGGGACCCTACAATTTATTGCCGGATGGGGACCATTGCATCTCACACATTTGTGAATGTATCGACATTGTGGTAACATACATGCACCTATGTTATTGAACTTGTAACATTTCCTGTTAGTGTTAACCATATTAACCCCATAACTAGGTGCATTTAGCTGCACTGTATGAATATATATCAGCCAAAGTTCTTGGTCAACAGTAGCCCATGACATAGCTGGATTTCTAGCTTTCTTTAGACGAAACTGTTGATCATAGTCCTTCGAACCTAGCCCAATTGAACGACTTGCACCCAACTTAACCGAATACATATATGTTAAAATATTTTGTGTATCTTCTAAATGTACACCAACATAAATACTTAATATGTAAATAAGGAAAGCATCTATCCATGTTTTAATATAAGTAATCTTTTTACTTGGTTTAGTTTGGATAATTAGCTGTCCATTTGTATCTACAGTTAGAGAATTTGATTGCTCTGTGCCTGAATTGTAAGCAATATACCTAAATCTACATATTCACCATTAATTATTTTGTCCTGATTTTTTTGTGAAACATTTAAACCTAGATTATTGTTTACACTAGTTATTGGCAAAATATTAGAACTTTGTGTTATACCTGTATTGGATTGTTGCCTTTCATTTACTGAGTCAGGAGATGTAACAGTAGCTGGAGAGTGAATAAGGGTATTGACAATCTGAACAACTTCATTCCTAAGTTCTGGAGTCATCTTAGCTGAAACTTGCGTGGAAGTATGCTGTCCAACGACATTTCTAGATGATCTGTTTCCCAACGGTGTCGGTACGTCCCTCTGTTTTACCCTTTGGTGAATAACCTCGTCGGACTGCTGACTATTACTAACATATGTTTGCTTCCTGGGCTGTGCTGAGGACCGTAACCTTTTCTTGGCCGCATAAGGACTTTTAGAAGGCCCTTTGTGACATACGCACTGTTTTCCAAATTTCCGTATGATATTTGGTTTTAAAAACTGAAAAATTACTACAATAATATTAGTGAAACGACACTTGAAAAGTTATATATCTTATATATATATATATATATAATTTATAAACTTCATACATTTATTCATTATTGGTTTCTATTTAAATTGCTTGCTGTATAGCAGATGAAACATTTCATACAACGATAAAATCGCAGACGTCCATGCGACCAAAAGTGCATGCGACACGTGTCTTTAAAACCATGTGCGCAGTTTTTATCTAAAATTACGGGTCTGTTAAAATTTCTATTTTTGGAAATGTAATTCATGATTTCCACTGAATTAAACCAACAATTAAAAAATTACAATGAAATATTTAGAAACTCTTTACAGAAGAAACAACAAAATATATAAAATCTTTAACACTATTTTATACTGGATCAAAACCATGTGCTTTTCCTATCTTTCAAACTTTCCGAACCTTTTCAGTAAAATTAAGATTTTTTTTTGAAAGACATCCATTTCATATACCAAATCAAAGAAATAAAATTCAACTAAATTTGTTATAATTTGAATAACTTTTGAAACAAACATTAGTTAATTAATATGTATTAATATACTCCTGTATACCATTCAAAACGTGCCTACTCTGTTTTGTTTATAGTTTCTCTCCTGAATATTTAGGTAGCACTCCACAGTTAAAAAATTAAATTAAAAATGAGCCACAAAATGCTTTAATTACAGCTGTATTTTAAATAAGTATTCTTACGTTATAACCTTCCTACAATAATTTACTAAATATTACCTGTATTTATGTGTGAACTATTAAAGACCGTGGACACAGAATGGTGAATCCCCACATTTTCCTTGTATCTTATGTTAAAGTCTAACTGAAATGCCTTGTATTATAAAGTGTCAGCCGGCATATATCATTGTACTTTCATTCGTTTTTAGGAATGCACGACACAGAATATCAGAATAATTCAAAATTGGTTGGAGCTTCATGGCATGAGTTTTCTGATCGAGATTCAGGAATAACAAACTGCATGTGGTGTGTACAAACTAAATCTGCTTCTGTACCTTGCGACATTACAGAGTGATTGATCCATGTAGATGAATTACTTATACCACTCTATCATCGAGGCCCATAGGTACTTATAAAATCGTATACTTATACGTGTATAACTATAATATCTTCATTTTAATTACTTTGAAGTTTAAGGCCACATCTTATATTTTTAATAAAGAATTATGTATATCAACAATACATTCCATTTTGTAACTGAAAGCTGAATGTTATATTAAAAACTTCATATGGGGACGAAGTCCCCAATAACAGTAGAAAATTCAATAAAAAAAATAATAAAAAAATCGGGAAAATTTTCCCGATATTTTCATTGTACTAATGAACTCAAAATCATTCATTTTTTTTTCGCGTTTTTGAATTTCCGGATCTGCGCAGAAATCTACTTCCGTTTCCGGTCTTGTTTGCATGAGACTTTGAATAAAATGTATATTTATCAGTCTAGAAAGGAACTCAATACTAATTCATTTCTAAAAATTCTTTGTTATAAAAAAGAAAAAAAAACCAATACCTGATGACAGCGTTTCTTTGTTTTAAATTACATTGAATATGACGTCATTACTTAGATAACGTCACAACTAAAATCCCTAACAATAGAACCAGATTGGAAACGTTACGTTCTTTGTTTACATTGATTACGACGTCATAACGTCACAACTAAATCCCTAACAACAGAACCAAAATCGGAAACGTTACGGTATTTCCGTTTCTCTTTTTAACATGTTTGATTTATAAAAAAAATCATACAGACTTCGTCCCCATTCACAGGTTATGCCTGCCTCATATTATTTGATTAATACATGAGAGGAAATTCAAAAATGAAAGTCTTTCTAAGTTACATTAAAGATTAAAATGTTTCATTCTCTAAACAAATTCACACTATTTTTTATTCTAAAGTATTGTTTGTTATACCTAAGATGTCAAGATAGTTATTGACTGAATTCAATCGTTGGTCAATTTCCGTTTAAACAGTATATAAAAAAATGAAAACACGGTAAACATTTAATGTGTCCGAGGAGTTTTTCTGGATTTACCTTCACCAGGAACGCTCAAAGACTAATATTTAAAAAGAATCTAAAAAAAATAGCCAAATCCATTTTAGGTCAACTTTGCCTGGGGGAGTTGAAACCTTAGTTTCTGTACAATTTCACAATTTATAAACGGCCAATTTTAGATAGTTTGTTATAAATCATGTCAATACCGAAGTACTTACTACTGAACTGATGATACCATTGGGGACTGATAGTTGGGACTGATAGTCCACCATATATATGTTTCAAATGTTAAATGACAATGGATGCATGAGTGTTCTACTCCTTTTCCACAAAGTAAGGATTATGTAGAATCCTGAGCGACTTTTATTTCATCCAAGTGCTATAGTTGTGTTCCTTAATATTGGCACGTGTAAACATCACAATATCTGTCTTGATAGAAAAAAAGGACATGGGTTATCCCTTCTTGATACGAAATCGGTATATGATTTAAAATAAACAACAGCAAAAAGCCAGTTAGGCCTTCAACAGTGAGCAAAAAAAATTAACACCTCAATGCAAGATTAGAACGGTAGATCAGTTGAACGTTCGGTAGCCGGTTAGTGTCAGGGTGTAGTTCCATTTTTAAGTCGTTAAACCGACTTAGGTAACTTGTTATATCGTTTTAACGATTTAGCTAATCTGACTCGTTGTCAAGACTTAGCTAACTCGTTATAACTACTTAATTAATTCGTAATAATGATTTGGCTTACTTGTTGAAACAACTAAGCTTACTCGTGATAACGACTAAGCTAACTCGTTATAACGACTTGGTTACCTTATTCGTTATAACGACTTAGCTAACTCGTAGACTGAATAACTCGTTATCAATACTGAGTAACTCGCTATAACGACTTAGCTAACACGTTATAACAACTTATCTATTTTATCAATTCCAGGACTTAAATATATCTCCTAATATATTGGTCTAGATTTATTTTCGATAGTCTTCTTATTTATAGATTTCTAAATTTCGACTATAAGTACACACTAAATAGAAATTTAAATTGGAAGATGTACACTTACTAAAAATATGTAGATAAGTTGTAAGAACGAGTTCCTAAGTCACCATATCCAGTTAGGTAAGCTAAGTCGTTATAACAGGTTAGCAAAGTCCTCGGGAACATTTATATTTCGAAGATAATTGTTTAGAACCAATTGTTGTATTCACGTTTCTTTCTTGTTAAATAAATATCTACTGGTAATTTGATATCTCAAGTCATGTGTCTTATTTGTCACGCGTATGTCAAGCACATGTTTAATGTTTAGCATTAGTTAGACGTTTGTCTGATTACGTACGTTTTCATCAGTGCTAAGAAATATAGACTTTAATTTCGTTTTATTACCAACATGACACAGAAGTTGACGTTTTACCTGTGTAGAGTGTTATCAATATAATTTTCGCATATATCTTTTAAATTACATAACAAGTTCGTTCATAAATCCGATTGTTATTTCCATATCTACATTCCAGAATTACGAACATTGGAAATTCATAAGGGTACAAATAGCTCAGAGGGCAAACAAATAGCCAAAATAGCAAACACATATATACAATCATCTAATTGTAGAACTTATAAAATCTGGTTACTGAATAACTTTAAACACAACGAAGTTTACTTGTTTATCAACCTTAATGGAAGGTCAAGATTAGATGACCAGTTACATATATACATTGTATAATAGTTAAAAGCTGTGTTCACAGTTATCATATAATAAGTTTATTTGTTGCTCAAATCTTATTTTTTTATGCTGTGTTTTGTATACTGTTGTCTGTCTTTTGGTATTTTCTTCTCTTTTTGCCATCGCGTTGTCAGTTTATTTTCGACTTTGAAAGTCTCTTTTGTATATTTCGCTTTCGCTTTCCTTTGAAAATAAAGAAAAAAAAATCTGGATTTAAAAGTTATATAGATATTCAACCTTCCCTCTTACCTTAAACAGAAACATCAGTCATTGTGCCTTACAATGAATTTTTCTGCATATGAAAAGTTAAGCTGTAATATCAATATCTTATTTTTTATTCCAAAATAATTCACGATCAATATTGATTTTCTTCAAATCCGGGAATTTTGTCATTGCGTAGTATATCATAAGTCACTTGGTGTGTTTGAAAACGGATATTTGCAATGTAGTATCTCTTTGTTCAAACGAACTTTTTATGTTTACATATATAGATATATAATGCTTTGATAAATGCTATTTCAGCACTTCAAAGAAAGACACACAAAAAAAAAAAAAACAGTAAGAAAGTAGTGTCCATTGCTTGATCAACAACATTTCAAAAAAATCATTCTTCATCACTTTAATCCCGTCGTCGTACCCGGTCTCGCTTCTTTGTTAATTCTAACGATTTCTTCATTTATCATATTTTACCTCAATTTGTTTAGTTTGACTGAATAAAGATTTAAACATCGGTACTATTGTCTCTATTCTATCAAACTGATCAAATGATACATTCATCACACTTCTTTGTGAAATTGTAAGAAAAATATAAAGTTTTGAGTTTCAAATTTAAAATAACCAGAATTAATGATAAGATTAAAACTTATTGCTCAAAACAGTCATGATTGTATGAGTTTTTCTGTCGTTATAACATGCATATCAAAACTAATAGTCCTTTTCTCTTATTTTTTTTCTTGAAGTTTGTATGAAAATTGTTAAGCCGCCTAATCGAAAAGTCTCAGTATCAAGGAAACTAATAATTTGATAAAGCATGTCATTACGTAAAACACCCTGTATGAATATCCAGTAAATAGAGGTTGTTTTTGGATACGTAAAATTCAATTTATTTTCAACACAAAGCGTCGGTTGTCTTCCTAAGTTTGTCAATTTGTTATATCATTAGTCAAAAATGAAAACCGTACAAATTTGTAAATTATTATGGCGTTCATTATCACTGAACTAGTATATATTTGTTTAGGGGCCAGCTGAAGGACGCCTCCGGGTGCGGGAATTTCTCGCTACATTGAAGACCTGTTGGTGACCTTCTGCTGTTGTTTTTTTCTATAGTCGGGTTGTCGTCTCTTTGTCACATTCCCCATTTCCATTCTCAATTTTATAAAATAAATAAAAATGACTCCACATTTTTTTAAGGATAATTCAATTTCTTTTAAGCGAAATAACACATTATTTCGCAATTTTTTCTTTGTTTTGCTCGCATATTTGAATAGAAGTGTGATACATTAATTGAGATCAATAATATGTCGAATTAAATAAAACGAGTTATGTCATATCAACTTAATTTTAGTCGAGAACACACATTATTTCGCAATTTTTTCTCTTATTTTTCTCGTATATTTCCAAAAAATTGCGATAAACTAGTTGTGATAAATGAGATGTTGATATAAATAATACGACTTATTGTATGACAAATTAATGTTATGCGAGATAACGCATTGTTTCACAACGTGTCTATTATTTTTCTTCGCTTATATAAATTAAAGTGCCATACATTGTGATAAATTAAATGCGATAAATATGATGTCGGCATAAATAATACGATTTAGCTGCCAAACAAAAACTGTTTCCGCCTTCTTACTCATTGTCATTTCGAACGGTATTGATAACAGATGTACGTTTTTTTTTATTTCAATTCATGTGAGTACCTTATTGTTAGTTTATAAAGTGAAATGTTAAGTCGGCTGGGTCACCCACATCTACCACAGAAGTATAGAAAAAGAAGAAACAATCTTGTTAACTGTATATCATTTACCCATTTATAATTTATCTGTTCAAAGGCTGTACATAAGGGGTCGACCATTCGATATTCTAGAGGGTCAAGATGATTTTGAAAATGAACAATCTGGACTACCAATAATGGGATAATCATTGGATTGAAAATGTCACCAAAACTACATTACAAGATAAAGTTGTAAAAGAGGCTGAAAATAAATGAATGCGAGGCGAAGTCGCGAAAAATGAATAAACCACCTTATCAAAAAGTGAAAAGAAAATAACCCTTAAAAAAACCTTCCAAAAAACCCCCGAATGATATCTTAGTTTAAACATATATATTTATAGTTGATCGGGAAACAAGTTATTACAACTTATAGTAATCCCTTTCCATTTTGCTGGTGCGAGTGCTGCCTTGTAGCGGCATTAGCCTGCTCTTATCGAAATCTACAAGGGTGTCTTTTACGTGCAAGAGATATTGCTCTATCTTAACACGGATCAGCCATTCATTGTCACCTTCCGACGGACTATCGTCGTTTCTGAAGACCATACTCGCAAATGGTGTCAAGGGAGAGCCGAAAATTCAGTCCCTGAAATTTTCTCCCCGGAACGGGAATCGAACCAGAAACCTTTGTGTTTGTAGTCCAATACAATAACCACTACAACACGACTCTTCTTAAATTGCCTTTAATGGGACAGGCGCTTTTTTCAGGAGGCACGTCAACCATACCGCACTACGAACTTCTTGAATTCTTGAAATTAAAAAGTAAAATCACTCAAGTACTAAACTCCGAGAAAAATTCAAAAAGGAAAGTCCCTTTTCAAATGGCAAAATCAAAAGCTCAAACCCATGGATAACACCTGTTATATTCATAACTTGGTACATTCATTTTCTTATGTCTTTCTTTATCCGTGCTTACCAGAATTTGCTCTGATTCTTAAATGACACATAGTTGGTTGAGATGCAACGCATATTTTGAAATCTTTGATTTGAGCCATCAAGGGGGCAAACCTCTCGCGCTCATCTTAAATTTTTTGCACACCAACACATATTTGTTGCCTTTACGGCATTTTTACCACGTCCAAGATTTAGATTTACTATCTACGTCGGCTGGTTTGCTAAGTATTGAACGTGCACTATTCCCAAATAGGATTGTTTTGCCGAGTGTGAATTCACATTGCTATACGACGTGTCTTCTTGGTATGTATACATCCAATATTCGTGTATTTAGTTATGATGTTTCTTTTTTAAGACCGGTTAGATACATTTGTATTGTTTTAGGTCTTACTTGTGGTTATAAAGCTGTCTTTTCTGTTTATTTCACATATGTATTATTTATTAATATAGTTGCGAATCCGTGGTTCGTCTACGGTGTTTTGTTGCATTTTGTTTGTTTTCAAGTGTTTTTACTGTTTGGTGTTACATGATCTTTCCTTATATAACATTATATTTAATTTATTTTTATTTCTTATATGTATGTTAAAGTAAAGATAATATGTCAGCTTTTTTATTTATACGATTTCTAGTTAAAAGCAATTTTCTGCACCGGATTTTTGTTTGGTTTAGAGACAGTTTTGATTTCGAAAATAAAAACAGTAACATCATTACTACATTTTGTTGTAACTCAATATCCCAATTTTATATTCTTGTTCGTGTCTAGAATGAAAAAAAAAATGTGAGAATATAAACGTTACAAGAAATACGTCACTTTTACTGCTGTTGAAACATTCATGTGACGCTCAGTTTATACTTCGTTGTGGTGTCCTGGTGTTCTCTGGTGATTTCATGGGAGGTGTCCGTTGTTATTCTGAGGGTTACATGTGGTACTGCAGTATTATGTTATTTATTTATATATTTCTCTGTCGTGAGGTTTTTTGCGTGTATTTGTTCTGTATTCCTGTCACGTAATGTTGTCATTTGAACGGTATTTTAACAATGTCTTTTAACAATTTCCTACATAAGAAAATGCATGTACCAAGTCAGGAATATAACAGTTGTTATCCATTCGTCTGATGTGCTTGAGATTTTGATTTTGCCATTTGATTAAGGACTTTCCGTTAAGAATATTCTTTGACGTTCGTAATTCTTTTATTTTACGTTTATAAGCAAGAAGTTTGACTAGCCATAAAACCAGGTTCAACCCATGATTTTCTCTTCAAATGTCATGTACAGAGTCAGATATATGGCGGTTGTTGCAGTTTAATGTTTCTGTTGTTCCGTTGTTTTCCTCTTATACATATAATAATTGAGATGTTTCTTTCGGTTTCAGTTTGTGACCGGATTTGTTTTCGCTTAATAGATTTATGAACTAATTTTGCCTTTATGTATCGTTATTACCAAACATAAATACAAAAATGCTTTATATGTACATTATATGATGTACTTATGTATTATGCCACCATTACAAATATTTACGTTCATATAGCATATATTGGGGATGTAACAAGGAAAATCAAAAAAGCAAAGCTCATTAGCATACACGAAAGACAAGAATACAATATTTACCATACCACAATACCACAATGACGGGATATATAAGTACAGAGCCACGTCAATTGAATACCACACAAAATAGACTTACATGTAACAGTAAATGTAATATTCATAAGGACAGATAAGACAAATAAAAGAATACTAAAACAATTTATTTAATTGATTTGCCATGTTATCAGTTTTTATTCCATATGCAAACTTTCTTTCTATTTATTTTGTGACTCTATCGGGTTTTCATGATAAATAGACACACGTTATAATCTTTTCAGAACATACAAATAAACAGCAAAAGCAGAGATGAAAGCACACACTACTTTTAACAAAAGACGTATCCATAAACATTACAATCAAAATTTTATAACATCATATACTAGATCTTAAATTAAATCAAAAGCCGACTGACAACTTTCAATACTTTTAAAGAGTTTGTACATCCAACTTCCGTACATAAAGGATGCATTACTGGAAAATAACATAGATCATCAGGAAAACAAACTTCACAGACATCACAAACTCTAAAAACATAGATTCTTGCAAAGAGGTTACACTGAAAATGAGATTGACATGCTAAAGTTTACAAGGTGTACGACGAAACTGAATGATAAACACAAATCCACTGAATGCCGTACGCCTTCTTAATTGGTTACATTCGCTTACCAAACTTACAAGTCTGTAGCATCTGACGAGGATGAATGGTATTTGTCGACAATTTTGACCTTAATCAATATTCGAAACACTTTGAAAACACGCTTGAAATGAAAACTAGAGGCTCTAAAGAGCCTGTGTCGCTCACCTTGGTCTTGTGCATATTAAACAATGGACACGGATAAATTCATGACATAATTGTGTTTTGGTGATAGTGATGTGTTTGTAGATCTTACTTTACTGAACATTCTTGTTGCTACAATTATCTCTATCTATAATGAACTTGGCCCAGTAGTTACAGTGGAAAATATTTTCTAAAAATTTACAAAAATGTTAAAAATTAACTATAAAGGGCAATAACTCCTGAAGGGGTCAATTGACTATTTTGGTCATGTAGATCTTATTTTGCTGAACGTTATTGCTGTTTACAGTTTATCTCTATCTATAATAATATTCAAGATAATAACAAAAAACGGCAAAATTTCCTTAAAATTACCAATTCAGGACAGTAACCTGACAACGGGTTGTCCGATCCATGTGAAAACATCAGGGCAGATAGATCTTGACCTGATAAACAATTAAACACTGTCAGATTTTCTCTTAATGCTTCGGTTTTTGAGTTATAAGCCAAAAACTGCATTTTACCTCTATGTTCTATTATTAGCTGTGACAGCCATTTTGGTTGGTTGGCCGGGTCACGCCACACATTTTTTAAAGCCACACATTTTTTAAACTAAATATCCCAAAGATGATTGTGGCCAAGTTTGGATAAATTTGGCCCAGTAGTTTCAGAGGAGAAGATTTTTGTAAAAGATTACTAAGATTTACGAAAAATGGTTAAAAATTGACTTTAAAGGTCAATAACTCCTAAAGGGGTCAACTGACCATTTTGGTCATGTTGACTTATTTGTAAATCTTACTCTGCTGAACATTATTGCTGTTTACAGTTTATCTCTATCTATAATAATATTCAAGATAATAACCAAAAACAGCAAAATTTCCTTAAAATTACAAATTCAGGGGCAGCAACCCAACAACAGGTTGTCCGATTCATTTGAAAATTTCAGGACAGATAGATCTTGACCTGATAAACACTTTTACAGCTGTCAGATTTGCTCTAAATGCTTTGGTTTTTGAGTTATAAGCCAAAAACTGCATTTTACCCCCATGTTCTATTTTTAGCCATGGCAGCCATCTTGGTTGGTTGGCCGGGTCACGCCACACATTTTTTAAACTAGATATCCCAAAGATGATTGTCACTGGTATTAAAGAGATAATCGTAACTGCAATTACGATTATTCCAATATGGCGACGGCAGATATAGGTAAAATCTTTACAGACATTTTTCTCAAATGTAGCATGTTTTTGTCAATAGTTACTCAGCTGCAAGGTTTTCTATACCATTACATCATATTTGAATCGTAATGGTTCACTGGAATTGGCTAAGCGCTTTGAAAATTGCCGTTGAATAATTCGGGATGATAATCGTAACTCTATGGATTTTTTCTTGTTTGATAATCGTAATTTCTTTATCGGATAATAGTAACTGAAAAATAATTAATGTGTCTTTCAGCATTTCAATGGTATTTTGTGTGTTAAAATGCAAATGTCCAGTTAATTGATGACATTAACGGAAAATAAAAATAAATGAAGAAACTTACAGGTTAATATCTAAGACTTTACTTATATATCTCAATTTATGGGCGTTTTTCAACAAAACCGTGATTTATTGTCCCAGCCACTTTAAAAAAAATGTGTTTGATCTTTACAAGTGAGTTTTTGTAAAGTCAGTACAGCAATTAGATTTAACATTTTTAAGCAAAGAAACATACTATTTTAAGAGGGACTAATAAGCTGTTGATTCCTGAAGGATTCAAAATAGCCAAAAATAGCAAGTCCCTAAACGCCCTATTCAACATTCATTCTCAATGTTTGCAAGAGATACAAACATAAGGGTCTTACAAAAGATGTTATGCTTTTATAACGGCAGTTTAAATGTTGGAAAAAAAGAGCACATCATATGGACCAGAGTGATACCGTATTATTCCACTACGAAACTGTTCAAATCTCCTTCAGTATCTGGTTTTAAAATTATGAAAAAAATATCAGTGTACAGCTTAGTACGTGCTTTGATGAATAGAATCATTCTTGTTACTATTGCAATTTAGGGATTGTGGGAAAAAATAAAACATGTGAAAATGTCCACTACAAAACGGTCACCTACGAAACAAGTATTGGAGATTTTGTATTGTTCAATTATATTCGTGCAAAACAAATAACAAGGGTTAGTTTCATGTAATTTTCAGTATGTTATCAACATAGAATATGATCAAACTGTCTCTGGCGGATACTTAACGTTACTCCTACTTCATTATGGCACAATAGGGTATGGGCTAGAATTGAATCAGCAGTGGCTTCCCGGGGGAGAAATATCACATATAGCCACCTGCAATAAATGATTTAAAACAATATTTTCTACATTTACTATGTTTTTATTCAGGATAAATCAATGTTTTTTAACAGTCTTAATCTCAAATCTGATGTAGGGTGACACATGCGTTTCGCCCGACAATTATTGCCATATATCATAACTTCCTTTAAAATTGCCTCTTAGCTCATTCCCATATTTTGTGAGATTCCTAGTTTTTTTAGTTTTCTGTATTTTAACATTGTCGTGTTTTTCCCTATTTCCAAATTCCTCGAAGCTTGTTGAACCTTCCAATTTTATGATATTATAGTATGTAGCTGTTTTCAATAGAACTATTATTAATATATGGACAAAAAGAAATGTCATAAGATGTTGAAACGTGATTAATCCATCACCATAATTTACTCATGTGCTATCATATATACGTTTTTAGTGTCACTAACAATAAAACACTATCCAGTTACGATTATCTTCTCATTTTTCAATACCATAATTACGATTATCTTTTTTCCGAGTTACGATTATCATCCCGAATTTTTCAACGGCAATTTTCAAAGCGCTTAGACAAATCTAGTGCACCGGTACTATTCATATATGATGTAATGGTATAGAAAAACCTTGCAGCTGAGTAACTATTGACAAAAACATGCTGCATTTGAGAAAAATGACTGTAAAGATTTTACCTATATCTGCCTTCGCCATATTGGGATAATCGTAATTGCAGTTACGATTATCTCTTTAATACCAGTGATTGTGGCAAGTTTGGATTAATTTGGCCCAGTAGTTTCAGAGGAGAAGATTTTTGTAAAAGATTACTAAGATTTGCGAAAAATGGTTAAAAATTGACTATAAAGGTCAATAACTCCTAAAGGGGTCAACTGACCATTTTGGTCATGTTGACTTATTTGTAAATCTTACTTTGTTGAACATTATTGCTGTTTACAGTTTATCTCTATCTATAATAATATTCAAGATAATAGTCAAAAACAGCAAAAATTCCCTAAAATTACCAGTTCAGGGGTAGCAACCCAATAACGGGTTGTCGGATTCATCTGAAAATTTGAGGGCAGATAGATCTTGACCTGATAAACAATTTTAACCATGTCAGATTTGCTCTAAATGCTTTGGTTTTTGAGTTATAAGCCAAAAACTGCATTTTACCCCTATGTTCTATTTTTAGCCATGGCGGCCATCTTGGTTGGTTGGCCGGGTCACGCCACACATTTTTTAAACTAGATACCCCAATGATGATTGTGGCCAAGTTTGGTTTAATTTGGCCTAGTAGTTTCAGAGGAGAAGATTTTTGTAAAAGTTAACGACGACGGACGACAGACGACGGACGCCAAGTGATGGGAAAAGCTCACTTGGCCCTTCGGGCCAGGTGAGCTTAAAAACCAAATATAATATTATAGCAAAAAAGAAAAAAAATGTATGTATGAAAACATATAATTAACTATATCATACGCTTTGATGACATATTGCTGATTTTTGAGTGAATTGGTAATGGACACGTCTTTTATTAAAATACTTTTTAATATGAGATATCATCTAAACATCTATTTAAATATTTTATGTTAATATTCAGGAAAAATGACATCTTCCATGATTTCAATGACCTACACTAAAATAGTTTGTCACAAAGGAAATAATTCATTACTTTAAATACTGGAATATCGTTTCCGTAGTTGTGAGAATTCATCGATGTGAATTCATTTCGTTGAAAATCAATAGTTGGTATTCCTTATAAAAAATTTCTCTATGCAAAATATACTATGCGTCACGCCTGATACAATTAATGGGGTTGAAAAATTATAAATGGACGATGTTCTGAATCTTTAAATATTGAACAAGTGATTGTGAATCTTGCAAATCAACATAACCAACACATATTCATGTATTATACATATATCATCTTTCAGAATAAAATTCTTAATGTTCGACAACTTTGAACAAA
The DNA here is from genome assembly GCA_019925275.1 of Mytilus edulis. Lineage (NCBI taxonomy): Eukaryota > Metazoa > Mollusca > Bivalvia > Mytilida > Mytilidae > Mytilus > Mytilus edulis. The sequence continues at coordinate 110,502,838 of CM034351.1, forward strand.
AGGTCATGTACTTTTATACGGGATGTCTTTTTATGATCAAAATATTATAAAAACGTATACATATTGTACTTGCAAGATATCACATTGTTTTAAATAAACTAATTTACTGATTTGTTGCTTGGTAACATATTTGGTATGCCGTTAATTATTTCGTGTATTTCGGCTACACACAATTTGTGTATTTCTATTTCCCACGAAGAAATAAACGATGAGTTAAATAGCAGAATTACAAAACATGAAATTCTTAAAGCGCTGAAAAATCTGAAAAATAACAAAGCATGCGCCGAAGATAAACTGATTAATGAATATTTAAAAACATCCGCTCATGTTCTTATCGACATATATGTGAAAATTTTCAACCTAGTTTTCGACTCCGGAAAAATCCCAAAACAATGGGTCCAAGGAATGATAAAACCTGTCTACAAGAACAAAGGTGATAAACGCAACCCCAAAAATTACAGACCAATAACTATTGTGAGCTGTTTCGGAAAAGTCTTTACAGCGGTATTGAATGAACGCCTTAAAAGATTCTCAGAACAAACATCTCTTCTTAAAGAAAATCAAAATGGTTTCCGAGAAAAATACTCAACAATTGATTGTGCGTTTCTTCTGAACTCTCTAATTGAAGTTTTACAACACTCAAAAAAGAAACTATTTTGCGCATTTGTAGACTTTGAAAAGGCCTTCGATACGGTTAATCGTAATTTCTTATGGTTTAAAATGTTGAACAACAATATAAAGGGGAAAATGTTTAATACTATTTTTAGCATGTACCAGAATATTAAATCCAGCTTGAGCTATAATGGTCAAACTTGTGAACCTTTCGCTTGTGAAATCGGTGTCAGACAAGGAGAAAATCTGTCACCGTTTTTATTTTCTTTATACTTGAATGACCTAGAAGACTATCTCATCTCGGAAAATGTTTTAGGTATGAACACAATAAGTAAAGATATAGAAGAAAAACTTGGAACTTTAATGAAATTATTCATAATTCTCTACGCAGATGACACTGTAATCATGGCAGAATCACCTGACCAACTGCAACATGCACTTAACAAATTTAAAAAGTATTGCGAAACCTGGAAGATGCGAGTAAATGTTGCTAAAACTAAAATCTTAATTTTTTCAAAAGGAAGAACTACAAACCCTCCACTTTTCCGATTCAACAACCATCATATTGAAACTGTAAAACACTTTAACTACTTAGGAATTATTTTCAGCAAAACAGGCAGCTTTAAACAATGCAAACAACATCTAAAGGACAAAGCAACAAGTGCAATGTACGAAGTTTTAAGGAAGGGAAGAATTCACAATTTATCAATTAAATGCCATGTAGATTTGTTTGACTTACTGGTAAAACCTATTCTGCTATATGGATGCGAAATATGGGGTTACGAAAACTTAGATATACTAGAAAGAGTTCAAACTAAATTTTTTAAGCTACTTTTACATCTTAAGCCATCTACTCAAAACGACTTCATTTATGGAGAACTGGGTCTGTATCCCCTAGAAATAGATATAAAAACTAGAATTATATCTTATTGGACAAAGTTAATTACCGGTAAAGAAAGTAAGCTCGCTGCTGTAATGTTTAGATACCTTTTCAAGTTAGCACAAGAAACAACATTTCGATCGCGATCGTTAGACAAGATGAAAAGTATTCTAGACAATTGTGGATTCTCTTACTTATGGTCATTCCAAAACACATCACCTAACATTAAATCGATAATTAAACAAAGACTAGAAGATCAGTTTACACAGTCATGGTCAGGAAAGGTAAACGATTCGCCGAAAGCCCTGAATTATCGCCTATACAAGACATCACACAATTTCGAACACTACCTTAATGTACTTGATGATAAAGATGTAATAACAATGTCGCGGTTTAGGACAATGAACCATAAACTGCCAATTGAAAATGGTAGATGGCAAAACATTCCCCGAGAACAGAGAAAGTGTCCGTTGTGCAGAGTTGCTATAGGTGACGAATACCACTATGTAATGGAATGCAGCAGTCTCTTGACAGATAGAACACTACTTATTGACAAGAAATACCTAACGAACTTGAATGTTTTAAAATTTAATGCTATTATGAACCAAAAACAGAAATCTAAACTTCGAAAATTGTGCCAATTTATTAGAATTATAAATGAAAAACTGGATTCTCTCTGATGTTAACCTGTCGGCTATACTGATCATACCGTTGTAAAAAACTCATATTTAATGCTTCCTCAACAAATGTACATATATGCAATGTAATGTAAACTAATGTGTTTTTCTGTATACCTTTGTCCAACTTAGGTGATACCAGAATAAAATGATATATACCTGTAAAAGTTTAACATGTTTAACATATTTGTGTAGCCGTCAAGCTACAAAGATATTTTTTGTCATGCATCCGATTTCACCTAGATAGATGCACACTCCCGATGAAGCTAATTTGTTAAGCGAAATATTGCGTGAATAATATATAAAATATGACATCTAATTTTATAACACTCATTAGTGTGTTAAAGTTACATTCTTAGACACTTATATAATTTAATTTAGTAACTGCATCAGTTTATTTACAAACTGATCCACACCTAGATAGATTGAATGTTGATTGTTGCTATTTTTTGACACTATATATATAACAAGTCAAAAAGGGTACAACATCACCATTAAATAACTATAAAATATACAAATATTAGATATTTCGGATAACAGATATCCTTCTTCAATAATAGCACGATGTCAAATGAATCATGTCAATATATTCAAACTGAGATGCTTTTTCTAAATCTTGAATTTATACAATTTAAGCGACACCACAGACGCTGATACAATTTTAAAATTTCCAAACACGGCGCAAAGATTACTAAGATATGCCAAATGAAAGTAGTTATTTTCGTTGTGAACTGGCACAACTCTAGATTTCCAAAGGTTGTGACAGTTGAGATGTTATAACTGCATTGAGGGCAGTCCTCAAACAAAAAGATCAAAAATGTCCTAACCGATCCAGGATGGTATAAATTAGACAACGGTAGGGCAATTACAACAGAAACTACATATTTAAGCCTCCCAAACGAATAGCAGTCTAATAATGATTAAAAAAATAAGTTTTATATAATGAGGTAAAATAATTGAACGTGGCAACGTACTAATACATCATCCCGAATCAATGGAAACCTGTAATTTAAACTGTTATTTTTAAAAATAATTTCGAACTGTAAAGCCAGTACTAAATCCGGCGTTGTTTGAAACAGGTGGTCACAGGAAAATGAAGGACTCGTTCTATGTTTTTTCATTTATGCCCTCTGGGGAAACTGTCCGTAACTTTCTTATCCAAAATCTTTCCCGAGCGACTCTGTCGACCTTCGACCAACCCTCGTTGTGGTCTATGATTGTGATGGTAAGGTTTTTGAGATCAGCTTGTGTGTGTCCAGGTGATCTCAAATGACGACTTACGGGTAGGTCGGGCTTGCAAGTGTAGTCACTTCGATGACCATTCATGCGTTTGTTAAATGGCTGCTCTGTCTCGCCAACATACTGCATGCCACATCGACACTGAAGGAGGTATACAACATTCTGGGTTTTGCAAGTTACATTGCAATATATAGTGTACACAGACCCAGTCGAGTGGCAAGTGAATGTTTGAGTATTAAGTATTTGTTGACAAGTCAGGCAACGTCTGTTACCACATGACTTGCACCAACCTGCAATTGAACAGCTTTTATTTGAGGAGACGTCAGCTCTAACAAATAAGTCTTTTAGACTTGCTGGTCTCCGAAAAGCTAAGACAGGAGGATTGGGAAAGATCTTCGATAATTTAGGGTGTTTGGCAATAGTTTGCCAATTGGCACGGATCAAACGTGAAAGGTTATTAAAGGCTGGATTGTATGTAAGAACAAACGGGACTATTTTGCTGCGCTTCTTCCGTTTGTACTGTAAGAGGTCATTGCGGCTGTTATTGTTAGCGCGCGCAAACACCTTATCTATGTCCAATTTCTTATAACCTCGTTTTGTCAAAAATCCGCGAAGTTCCTGTAACCGTTTCGTGACAGCCTCCTCAGAGGAGCAAATCCGCTTGACTCTGAGAGCTTGACTGTACGGGATACTTTTTGTACAGTGTTTGGGGTGACAGCTTTGGTGAGAAAGGTATTGATGTTTATCTGTGGGTTTACAATAGAGGTCTGTTGATATGACACCGTCCTTTATAGATGTGGTTGTGTCTAAGAAAGATATCTTAGAGTCGGAAATTTCATACGTAAATTTAATTGAATGGTGGGCATTGTTTGCATGTCTGATGAAATCATCCAGTTTTTGTTGAGATTCAATCCATTTCATGTCAACATCATCAATGAAACGGAACCAAGACAAAGGTTTGGATAAAGATGCTGCAATAATTTGTTTTTCTAATTTGCCCATGAAAATACGCCAATATTACAGGAACTTCGCGGATTTTTGACAAAACGAGGTTATAAGAAATTGGACATAGATTAGGGGTTTGCGCGCGCTAACAATAACAGCCGCAATGACCTCTTACAGTACAAACGGAAGAAGCGCAGCAAAATAGTCCCGTTTGTTCTTACATACAATCCAGCCTTTAATAACCTTTCACGTTTGATCCGTGCCAATTGGCAAACTATTGCCAAACACCCTAAATTATCCAAGATCTTTCCCAATCCTCCTGTCTTAGCTTTTCGGAGACCAGCAAGTCTAAAAGACTTATTTGTTAGAGCTGACGTCTCCTCAAATAAAAGCTGTTCAATTGCAGGATGGTGCAAGTCATGTGGTAACAGACGTTGCCTGACTTGTCAACAAATACTGAATACTCAAACATTCACTTGCCACTCGACTGGGTCTGTGTACACTATATATTGCAATGTAACTTGCAAAACCCAGAATGTTGTATACCTCCTTCAGTGTCGATGTGGCATGCAGTATGTTGGCGAGACAGAGCAGCCATTTAACAAACGCATGAATGGTCATCGAAGTGACTACACTTGCAAGCCCGACCTACCCGTAAGTCGTCATTTGAGATCACCTGGACACACACAAGCTGATCTCAAAAACCTTACTATCACAATCGTAGACCACAACGAGGGTTGGTCGAAGGTCGACAGAGTCGCTCGGGAAAGATTTTGGATAAGAAAGTTACGGACAGTTTCCCCAGAGGGCATAAATGAAAAAACATAGAACGAGTCCTTCATTTTCCTGTGACCACCTGTTTCAAACAACGCCGGATTTAGTACTGGCTTTACAGTTCGAAATTATTTTTAAAAATAACAGTTTAAATTACAGGTTTCCATTGATTCGGGATGATGTATAAGTACGTTGCCACGTTCAATTATTTTACCTCATTATATAAAACTTATTTTTTCAATCATTATTAGACTGCTATTCGTTTGGGAGGCTTAAATATGTAGTTTCTGTTGTAATTGCCCTACCGTTGTCTAATTTATACCATCCTGGATCGGTTAGGACATTTTTGATCTTTTTGTTTGAGGACTGCCCTCAATGCAGTTATAACATCTCAACTGTCACAACCTTTGGAAATCTAGAGTTGTGCCAGTTCACAACGAAAATAACTACTTTCATTTGGCATATCTTAGTAATCTTTGCGCCGTGTTTGGAAATTTTATAATTGTATCAGCGTCTGTGGTGTTCGCTTAAATTGTATAAATTCAAGATTTAGAAAAAGCATCTCAGTTTGAATATATTGACATGATTCATTTGACATCGTGCTATTATTGAAGAAGGTTATCTGTTATCCGAAATATCTAATATTTGTATATTTTATAGTTATTTAATGGTGATGTTGTACCCTTTTTGACTTGTTATATATTATATTTTGTAGTGTACAGAATCATATTACATTGATCCATCGCCCTGTAAGATTGATCGTTGACTATTTATTCAGTCATATATATACAACTCGTCTAAACATCAACCCAACAATGTTAGATCTGTAAATTTGCTTTCGCAAATGTTTGGTTCTTCCCTCGCCGGGATTCGAACCCATGCTACTGTGATATCGTGACACCAAATCGCCTGCACTGCAGCCGTCCCGCCAGACCACACGACCACCTGGGCTCTCAAAAAAAAGAGCTTTCGCTGGCCGTGTGTTTCCTTTCTTCGTCAGTTTAAATCTAGCGGCGTACTACAGTACATGATATATAAGGCATAAAGATGTTATTGTTACAGATCTATATATATATATATATATATATACAACTCGTCTAAACATCAACCCAACAATGTTAGATCTGTAAATTTGCTAAAGCAAATTTTTGGTTCTTCCCTATATATATATATAAACACAAAAATCAACAAAAGTCCAAAGATTTCAAACAGTTTACAAATATTTCCTTGAACGACGGAAATAAAAGGAATATCACAATAATATCCGGCACATTAATGGGTAAATTATAACTTTATTGTTCCGTATAGATGCATTTTTATATTGATGGGAAAATATGTTGCAGATTGCAATATTTACTTTAATGTTGATTATTTGTAAATCATTGGATGGACCTAATTACTCGATTTGTAAATATCAAAACGGGTAAGATGTTCCTGTGTCTAGCTTGAATTACGCGTTCTTTTCTTGGATTAGGTGTAGCTTTTGTTTAAACTGTAGTTAATTTATTTTAAAATAGGCACATTACATCCTATTACTGCAATCATATATAAGATTTTCCTAATTCTATTTATTATTAACTTTAGATAGATATAAGAAGATGCGGTATGAGTGCAAATGAGACAAATTTCCATCCAAGTAACAATTTATAGGTCGAAGTATATCTTCAACACTGAGCCTTGGCTAACACCGAACAGCAAGCTACAAAGAACCTCAAAAAAAATCTCTAGTGGAAAATTATTCATACAGGAAAACCAACGATCTACTCTATATAACAAACGAGAAACACTAATAAACTACATCAACAAGCGACAACCACTGAACATCAGGTTCATGTACAGGTTTTTACTAGGTACCAGCCTTCACCCTTACCTGAAACAATAGCGTAACATCACAACCAAGAAAGACAAACTATAAAATATCAATTGAAATGGCTTAACTCAATTAAATTGCATATATTATCACACACAAGTGAACATAGACTGAACGAATAAATTTGATCTATGACACCATGTAAATACAAAATCGATTAAATAATGGCTGAGGTTTTAAACAAGTACATTACCTTAAAACAAAATGTCACCAAATAGACAAATTAAGACGGGTAAATGAAAATAATTTTGTTGTAAGGTATACAGTTATGGAAAACGGCTATATTTTTTTAACCAAAAAATAATTGTGTTGTTCATAGTACGAGAACTAGCCATCTTGGTTGGTTGGCCGGGTCATCGAACACAATTTTAAACTAAATACCCCAATGATGATTGTGGCCAAGTTTGGTTAAATTTGGCCCAGTAGGTTTAGAGGAGAAGATTTTTGTAAAAGTAAACGACGACGACAGAAGACAACGGACGACGGACGCCAAGTGATGGGAAAAGCTCACTTGGCCCTACTATACATGCATCAGAGACTAAGCCACTTGATACGAATTTACTATTACAATCGTTTGAAAAAAAACCAGTTGCACAATCAATTTCACATACATTCTATTCTGCTAAAAACCCTTACCATCGCCTCCTCTTAGTATATACATGTATATTGCTTTTACATTGTAAAATGAATGCGCGAACATATAAATATCCATACGCTGTTAATATGGTAATGAATTTTCTTGTAATGCACCAGGACATTTAAAAATCAATGATGTTAACCCTTCGATGTTGAACATGAGCTACATGTATGATACATGTACACACACTCATCCATACATAGATAGATGATGTGTTACTTGTCTAACGATGATAAGGAAATTTTCTTTATTTAGTAGGAACTGTTTCCTATTTTTGTATTCAGTTCTTGCGTAATTCGTTGGTTATTCTGTTTCACTTTCTAACGAAGTATGAGGTACAAAATCTTCATTTTCATCATGTAACACATCAAAATTAAGCAAAATGAGTATTTTGCAAACATGAGATTAAACTGGTTTGTTTCTTCAAAACAGAACCGAATACTGTTGTTATGGTTATGGTGTAGAGGGTGGAAGGTGTGTAGGTAAGTTATAAAAGTCTGTTACATATTGACAGCTACACTGGTTCAAATGTCAGTTATGTCTTGATATGCTATTTTACCTTGCGTAAGCTTATTTCCCTGTCTTACATAAACGATGAAATTAAAAGTCCATTACACTGTGTAAGCAAACGGTCCTATTTCATTCTTATAGCTGAACTATAATTCTTAATCGTGTAATGTGTGTGTGCATATTATCTTTTCCGTTTTTGATTATAAGTTTGCACATTCTTCAAGCATGCTCAACTAAGAACTGTTTTTGTCGTTGTGTTTAAATCCTTTTTGGCGTTTGTAATTTATTTCAAAAGTATAAAGGTTACTTGATGAACATTCGTTTTCACTGAAATTTGTATCGTATGGTCAATAATTTGTTAAATTACAACAGTGACTATGAGCCGATGCTGCTGGCTAACTGTGAGTCATTGCGAGTGTAATCATCATACCACGTGTAGCTCCTTGTGTGTTTTAAAAACAGTAATACGAATACAGCCCTGTTGCAAATCTCTGTGTTTAAGTTGTTATTAACTCTTCGGATGTATTTTTTTAATCCTTTCGATTTTTATTTTCACAAACGATTTCTTTTTTAACTGTCCAATTCCTTTAAAGCCATAAATTGTTTACTTATTTAATTGACAACCGAGTCGATGACAATCCGACATTTCTCATTGAATATTTGTCTTCCTGAATATATATAGTTTGACTGTGCGATAACATTCAAAATACTCTTGCCAAAAAAAAAAAAACACAACAAAAACGAACACAAAAACGCTTAACTTAACTTTATTAAGCAATAATTTTTGTTCGGCTGAATTTGCTTAAATCATAAGTTTCGTTGGTAGTGACGTCTTCCTCAACGGTTTCACTTACTTAAACTCATTCAAGTAAAAATATATGATATGAATGCCAGTGATAAATGATATTTTACTTTTAGACATTTTTGTATAAATTTTTCCTTGTTTTTAATATTTTCTAAAGAAACTGATGAAAATAAAACCAGTTAAGTTAAAAGATCGTTTTGTTATACTTTAAAATTGCGAGGTTCCTCAGATTAAAACTGAATACAAGGAACACGAACCTAAAAAAATCGCTTAAACGAATATTTAAGCATTATTTCTAATACAATCCTCTTAATATATTTACGTATGTGTCATCAGCTACAATGTTTTGCAAATGCGAATTTGAGTTGTTTAGTTAAAACATAATTATCATTAACATGAGCAATCAATATATGTGTAGGAGAACAAAAGTTCAGGCTTATAAACAGATCATATATTTTTTTAGACCAAATATTCTTAAAAGATAACAAATAACTAACAGTTTAAGAATATCAAATACTAATAATTACATTTTATTATTAACAGTATGTCACGTTGGATACGAATCGCACGATGGAAGTCCTTGTGTACCATGCCAGCCTAGGATGTATGGCAAGGATTGTACAAAGGAATGTTTGTGTGAAATAATTGAAAGGTGGTAACCTATAGCTGTTGATTGCTCAAAACAACAATTAGTTGTCACACATCTTTTGAAATAATAGTAATATATTATACATTTACAAAAACAAAATTATAATCATATTCATAATATAAAGATATACAAAGATGTGGTATGAGTGCCAATGAAAAACTTTCTATCCAAATGTCACAATGTGTAAAAGTAAACAATTAAAGTTCTGAGTACGGTATACAAGACGAAGCCCTTGCTCACACCGAACAGCAAGCTATAAATGGTCCAAAAAAAAAACGACAAGTATAAAACCATCCAAACAGCAATACCAACGGTACAATCTATATAAAAAAATCACAAGGGTTTTGCGGAACCCAGTGTCTCGCCTACGTTTACTGTTAATGGCAGGCTCAAGAAAATGAGTGAAAAATCAATAAAAACATTCCTCTTGATATTATCTTTTCATTGTAAGAAGCTTCTGTCCAAGTTTGGTAAAAATTCAACTTGAAGATAGTTTATGAATCTCATAACTGTTTTAAAAATTTAACTGTACACTTATGTAATGTTAACTGGAAGAAAAACTAAGTCTATTTATAAGTAAAATATGGATAAACAGGTTCAAAATTTTAACCAAATTTCCTTTTAGATACTAGCTTTTGATAAATAAGCTTCTGTCCAAGTTTGGTAAAAATCCAGGATAGTTTAAGAAAGTTATTAAAATTTTTAAAAGTTTAACCACAGAGTGAATGTATTGTTTTTCACAAATATGTATTAAATATTTGTGGACGCCGCTGACGACGACGCCGTGGGCGGAATGTAGAATCGTTATGTCTCGTTTTTTCGACTTAAGTCGAAGGGTCGACAAAAACGAGAAAAAACTGATGAACCAAATCAACAAACGACTATTACTGAATATCATGTTTCTGACTTAACAAATGTAGCGGGTTTAAACGTTTCAATAGGTACCAGCCTTCAACCTTACCTGAAATAATAGTGTAACATCACAACATAGAATGACCCACTAACCAATATCAATTTGAATGGCTTAACTCAATCAAAAGATATGTTAACAAAAAAAAGTGATTTTACACTGAACGAACAAATTCGATCTATGACGTAATGTAAATACAAAATCAATGCAATAAGGGGTGAGATGTTACACAATATCAGAAAGACAACCATAACCTTAGATAAAACGCAGCCAGTGCACAGGTAAATAAAAATAATTTTGTTGTAAGGTATACAGTCATGGAATACGGAAATATGTTTTACAAAATAAATAATTTAAAGTCATACATTGTGTACCAAACGTTTATCAAAGCTGGATAGAGATAGAGAGACGACGAAATAGAACACTTAATACGTAAAAATGCATTATAAATTGTATCAACTGGTCAAAATAACACGAAAGGACGATTAGAGAGTACCTACAAATACTGAAAGCTATAGTTACATAAACAGGTTTACGATACAAATTACAGGTATACATTTACAATGGCATATGTTAGGCCAATTGTATTTGGAATTAAATCTTATCTTAATCATTTTCAATAACTTGTTTCAAAAAGTACTTAGCCTCACAATATGTAAGCTCCCTGTTGCCTGCACATAGCTTTAATATAAAATTTGAAGATGTATTGGCGATATTTAAGTATTTGTTCCAAAATATTGCGTTTGAAATTTTTTAGATTCAATATTTTGAGTGAAGCGAATGCAGAAATTGTACTCATCTCATTTAGATTTATTTGTTTGGCATTCAAATATAGTTTTATGAAACTTGTATCCGTATATTTTGAGGAAACATACTAAATAGACGGTGAAGGCAGAGCAGATTTGGAAATTCTTGTTTTTCAGTACTACTTAGCTTTGTATTTGAGGAAGACGAAACACGCGATTTATGTGACAAAATGTTACCCTGGCAGATTTGGTGACATTTTTACAAAACATTAATAGCCTACTGTTGACACTTATTAATGCACATGTTAATGTTTAAATGGCAACCTTACATGCACGATGACACTGCTGTTATACCTTCTTTATATGATTTCAGATGTGACGGCGTGACAGGAACATGTTATAAATATACTGAAATATCAACATTAAGTATTACAGTCCAAGCTGTCAGGGGTAATGTCTTTTATATAGGATATAGCCTTCCCTATTTACTATTCATGCAATATGAAATATCTAAAAATCATACAAATCGACCATATGTAATTATACAACATACTATCAAAAGAAAACTTCTGATTCTTATGATTTTTTAATCTTCACCAGGAACACACTTCTAAAACAATGAACGCCAAGGATTTATAACAAAACTGAGAATGGAAATATGGAAAAGCATCAAAAAGACAAAAACACGGCCAAAGAGCAAAAAACGGCACAAGGCCACTAATGGGTCTTATACACTTATACGTAAATAGATATATGACTTGTTATCAAGCAGGGGATGTCTGTAATAGATTGATTACTAAGCAAATCGACAGAGTTTGAAATAAGAGCTTTAAAATGGTCTTTATCTATGAAGGTACTATACAAAATCATTACCCACAAAAAATCCCACCAAAAAAAAAAAACCCGAACGAACAAAGGGTTAAGACTGTCTTTTTGTACATATTTTTGATTAGAAATATTATATACCGTTTTTAGTTTTTTTGTTGAAAAATCATCAAAAGCCTTCAAATCAATATATGTGTAAATATATGATTCGCAGTCGATGGGACCAAACATTACTATCAAGGTTTAGAGTAGTAAATAGGGAATTGTATCGTCAACGTGGAATGTAATTACGAAACCGTGTTTTATATTCAAATCCATTTGCTTCGATATGTCATGAATATTAGAAAAACAACATATGGGGTCCGTCGGATAGAAACCTTATGCAAGTGTAAATCAATATATTTGTTATCGTATTTCGGCTTGAAATACAATCTCTATCAAAAGTCTGTAAATAAACTCATCATAGATTCCAGAACTAAATTTTATATATACGCCAGACGCGCGTTTTGTCTCGCTCGAATCCAAAAAAGTTTAAAAAAAAAGCCAAATGAAGTACGAAGTGTTTGAAAATTGAGTTGTGTTAAGAACCCTATTAAACAGACCAAACTTCATCTTTTTTTCGTATTTGAACATGTTGAATGTTCCTTAAACTAATAAAAGTTGTATATATGCACATGTAAATGTGCACTTGCATAAGGTCGATTTGTATCCCACGCAGCTCAATTATATTAAATATTTTCAAAACAAAAAGAAATCGCAAATCATCCAACGTTTGGTGCTCTGCAAAAGGTACAACACATGTATCATGTGAACATTATTAACTTCAAAATATCTAAAATTGAAACCATGTCAATGCACTAGAATAAAAACATAACAATAATATAACTCCAAAGTTAATACGCGTATAAAATCACAGATAACTAGATCTGCGGATGATAAGAATAGCCATTCCAAATACGCAAATATCATTTGAGTATAAATTTCTTTTTTTTAATTTCATTGAAAAGTATTGTTTTTATTGTATTTGAATATTAAACATTCGATTAATTACCTCACATAATAAAGGGATTGCAGTGGCGGATCCAGAAATTTTCATAAGTGGGGGCCCACTGACTGACCTAAGAGGGGGCCCGCTCCAGTCACGCTTCAGTGATTCCCTATATAAGCAACCAAATTTTTTCCCAAACAGGGGGGCCCGGGCCCCCTGCCCCCCCCCTAAATCCGCCTCTGGATTGCTGGTGTTCAGAGACGCATTGTCAGATAAATAAAATAAAGATGTAAGTTTAAGATGAAAGTAATTTATTGATTTGAACTGGAAATAAACAGAAATAAATTCTCCCTTAAATTTATTTGATTTACATTCAGACTCACATTGAGGTTATTTTTACAATCCTTACTGTCATCGTACTGTTGAACTTCCATTATCTAAATTACAATTAACTACAATTTCACTAATTATAAGGCACCCCTTACACCAATAAGACCAACGAATAAAATAATTGCCTAAAATATAACCAATGAATAAAAGAATTGCCTAAAACGGTATTCATGTACGCATTATAAAAAATGCCCAACAATAATATCTATTCCCTTAACCGATTGGAAGGGTTTGATTTGAGCCTTGGACAGGTCACTACTTTTAAAACTTTTAAGAAAATGTTTTCGTTTTGTCTTGATAGGTATAAGGGGTTATCATTATCTCCATAAAGCATAGCTTGCATTATTGTCGTGGTTTATAGTTTTATTGTCGGTCCTTTTTTTTACTTTCAAATATTTTGGCCCCGATACATTTGTATATACAATCTTTATATTCTGAAAAGAAAAGTCATTTTAGAATTTTTGTCAAACTTTAAAAAAAGAAAAACGTTTATTTTCTAAGAAATATTTTCTTGAGACGGGATTGGGAAGCAAAATATTTCTAAATAATATTTTATATTTTAGGGATGTTCAGTACATATGATACAACAGAGTCAACTTATATAACAGAGGGTATTCAATTACTTTAATAATTTTTCAATAATATTAAGAATAATTAAAACATGTTACACGTCAAATATTTTAACTTATTAAGGACTTGAATACATTTGACAATATAAAACTTATCACTAATTAACATGAGGAATTGGACACAGCCAACCCGGCACAATAGTGTAACATCACAACATAGAAAGATACACTCTAAACTATCAATTGAAATGGCTTATCTCAATCAACATACATATGAACAAAAACAAGTGAACATACATTGAACGAATAAATTTGATCTATGACACAATGCAAATACAAAAAAGTAAAACAAGAAGAATAAATGTAAAAAAATATCAGAAAGATAACCCTAACCTTTGTCGTAGAAAATAAAATACACAGGTAAATAAGAATAATTTTGTAGCAAGGTATACAATGGAGTACGGAAATATATATCACAAAAGAAATAATGTTGTTGCGAGAACAGAAGTGAACATTTTTCGTCATTCCAAAAACTTTTCACAGTGGTAAGCGATTTTTGAATATTGCACGACAAACAACCGTATCAACTAAAAGGTATTAACATGTATAATGTGAGGACTTCTGACAGTGCAGACAGCTTTATAGAATAACATGGTTTTTGTGTTCCGGTCATCACGTGTAACTATTGAAGAAATGAATAACACTGAACTTGAATTATGTCAGAAATTCCCAAAGTCAACTCAATACAATATATATATAGAAACCAATAAACAATATTCATACCTCTGTTAAATATGTTTATATATATTAAAGTGGTTAAGTTGTAATCATCCCATTGTAAGTTTGTAAGCCATCACGAGTTAGTTGACTGTTATGGAATAAACGTTTTACAGATGATAGCGGATATGTTCCGCATGTCGTAACTACATTCCCGTCAATTTGCTCGAATGTAAACCTCCCAATTACACTTATTACCGGGTTGAACTTACATGAAAAACACGAGGGGTGCCACATGTGGAGCAGTATCTCAATACCGTTCTAGAGTTTTCGAGAAAAAAAAACCAATTTTTAATTTGGTGGGGTTCGTGTTGCTTGATTTTTAGTTTTTTTTGTTGTGATTGTTTACTTTTGTTTGTCTGTTTGTCTTTTTGTTTTCAACCAAGACATTGTCAGTTTATTTTAGTCTTACATGTTTCATGTTAAATTGAAAGTTCATCTAGAATCTTTTGCTTCTTTTTTCTCAATGATGTAGTGAACAAGGTTATACTGATGCATACTCATAAAAAACAAAGGAAGAAAGCCAGTTAACCCTCTAAATGTATTTCTATGTAATCAATTATATACGAGTCTTTTATTTTGTACTAAACATTTCCAGTATAGTATTACAGCTGCATTTATACATTTGGACGCTGTTAGATAATTTACGTGTGTGTAAACCCATATGATAAAGGCGTAACAAAACAAATATTTGGTTGAAAGATGAATTATGTACTAAGTTTTTACTTTTGAATACAAATTTAGTCCTTGAATACAAGGCGATTATTTTTTTCACCAGATTTGTCTACAATATCAATGCAGCATTGTAAACGATATCTTTATCATAAGTTTATTGGTGTAGGTTATGTAGTTGCGATATCTGTAAATTGTATTAGATTGTCTCATGTATTGTTCTAATTGCACATGGTTGCAACCTCGCAACACAGGGATTTACCCAATCAGTGAAACAAATGCAGGAGAACATTGATTGAACTCCCCTTCAAGGTATTGTCTTTGGTACTGGACACTAGGTACTTACTATTACACTAATAAGTATAAATAGTCAAGGATCAATAAAAAAACAAAAATATGCTATTAACATGTATATTGTATTTCATTTATATATTTGTGATCAAAACCATTTCAGATATTTGAAATGACAGTTTTCACAAAATAATAACGAAGAACTGTCATACAAGTTAACAAAAAAACTAAAAAAACTTAAACAAACACTAAATAAACAAAAAAAAAACAAAAAGAAGAGAGATAATATATACACGCGATAGATAAACATGGGGCAAGATCAAAACAGCAAGGAGGTTACGCAGTTCCTGATTCAGTGATGCAAACCGTTCAGATAATTGTTGCAGATTAATATTCAGTGTCTTAAAGTAATATGTAATTTTAATGTTATCGAATCAATGCACGTGTATAAGCTTGACCAAGTCCTGTATGCAAGTGGCTTGTTTTCCTACGAATCTACAATGATATTTATTTCAGTGATTATTGACACTGAGTGTTTCTTGTTCAAGTTCAGAAATCCTTTCTAAGTAAAACATGTAAACATCGAATAGTACCAGCAAGTCGAACTTTTATTCCTCACCAATGAAAAGTTAAGATGTCAACCAAAAACAATAACAATATTATTTATACAATAAAGACAAATTTATAAGAAACGGTAATAAGGTGGACAGCTTAAAGAAGAAAAATGTGCAGAGCCCGGCAGTTTCAACAAGAATCTCTTAAAAAGACTTCTACTATAAAGAAAACGTAGATAATAGATTCCACTTTAAACAATCTGTCGTATTGTTTATTAATTATAATAGATTTAGTAAAGATACTAACAACACTGATGGTATTTTATTTACTATCACTTAATTACCATTTATAACCAATTATATCATTTTATGAGCAGAAATGACGAATAATGATCAAGAAGATGAAACAAATGCATTCAATGGTAATACACATAATTCCTCAAGGCTTTATGTCATTTAAAGCTTAACTGGGCATCATAAAAAGACTCTATAAAAAAAAAATTTAAATGTTGATTTCTTTTAAGTGCTTCAGCTTTGTTATGTTTTGTTTTCATCCTGAAGTGAAAATATTAAATCCTACAATCAGAAAGAAATAAAAGACATAGAAACAATTCGACAACAATCGGCAGTAACCATTTATCTTTTCATTTACGTTTGATATTTTTGCTGTGTCAATGAAAAAAAATCATATGTCACTCACGAATATAAACATGCATATTATCAATTGACTTTTTTTTTCTATTTATGGTATGATATTCAGGATTAAAGCTGCCAGTAAATTAATTTTGTTAAAATTTGTTCGTCAAGTAGACTGCCCAATCACTAAATATAAAATAAATAAAATAAATACTTATGCGTATATATACAAACCTATGCAATATTGATGTTAATCTGTTAAGATGCGAATCAACTATACATGTATAAAATTATATACAAATTACATTTTCGGTGAAGAATATAAACTCTACATTTCTATATTTACTGTTTACATCAATTTTCCCTGTAATGTGCACGTGACCCATGGAATTATACTTTTCACCGGGTTTGGACTTACATGATAAACATAACGTATGCGCATTGGAGCAGAATCTGACCACCCTTCCGTAGCATCTCAGATCATCGCGGTTTTTGTTGGGGTTCGCGTTACTAAGTCTGTAGATTTCTATTTTATGTTTTATATACCGTTTGTGTTTCCATCGTTTACTATTTTCCATGACATTTTCTGCTTGTTTTGACATATATATTTGATTCTCCCTGAACTATTTTCAGATTTAGGACTTTCTAACAAAGGCGTCGTTGTGTATTCCATGACTGTGACTGGTGTAATTTTTTTACTCTGTGGTATGCATTGCTTTAATAAATACAGAAAAGGAAGGAGACACAGGCCATCTAATGAAAACCAAATAGCTCCTGGAAGCATTGGCCCTGTAGAAATAGAAGAGCAGGTATACGACTTAATTGACGAAAACAATATGAATGAGAGTAGGAATATTATAAATGATGCGAATGTGAATGGATATTTAGAAGTTGTAGACAGAAATAGTAATTCGGAGAGTAGTGTTGATGAAAAAGATGATTCTGAAAATTATCTGAATCCCTACGAATCTTTCGCTAAAACAGGTTATCGTTTTGAATACAAAAACAATCATCCGAATGATAGTTCTTGCAGTACCATCGAATCTGGAAATGATGAGGTAGAGAGAACAAACGAAGTTTATCTTAATGTATACGAACCACTAATAGGCAATCGGCAACTGATAAACCATGCATATGAAATACCAGTAATATACAATGCAATGAAATGCAAAACAGTAAACTCTCGTTCAGTTTCATCAGGATCGTTGACGATAAGACACACCACTAACGTGAATTCCTCATGCCGGCGATATTCAATTTAAAATGATAAATGGATTACTTTTTGCAAGTATCGGGTAATTCATTCAAATGAGGACATTTTGAGTTACTTTTAGAGCTGTCAGGCAGTTTCTTTTACTCAATTGTATACTAAAGCTTTTTGTGATTTATTTTTGAACATTTTTTTGTTATAATAATACGCTACAAGTTTGTTAGCCAGATCATAGAGTTAAAAATTGTAAGGAGATGGGCAATTTTAACTATAAAATAAAATCAAATCAAAGAATAACGAACCTCAAATTATATCGATACAAGGAGAAATGACGAATCTTATATTACAGAGATGGTATTCCTAATAAACTATTTAAATAAATTTCAATCATTGATTTTTAAATGCATTATGACCGCAGAAAAATTTCAAATTCGTACAAATTGTGTGTTGTTTTAAACAGCACACAATTATTTTTAAATCATACTTTTAAAAAATCACTCTGATTCAAACAAAAGATTCTTTGAAACTGACATTACCAAAATGCTTGATCTCTTGATTGACTACATATTTGTTTCGTTAAAGGGGCACTAGCTGTCAAATTCATGGTCACCGATTTGACTCAAATTCTCATATTTGATTTATAACAATGTAAAACATTTATCCAAACTACCAAAAGTCTAAAATAAACAGTTTACAGAGCATGGGGTAGATAATATATAGGTTCGTTTCGTGTGTATTTTAGTCCAGACGCCATCTAATTAACTATCGAATTGACCTCAGATGACCATATAAGCGATGTAAACATAAATAAAGATATGAATAGATTAAACCAACACGTGCAATTGGATTTTTATAGGTCTGTTTGATTTTATTTTTTAGATTAAAAATAGATGTTTCTCATTGTTTTTAACCGTATAAGAATGATTTTATGGGCATCGAATTAGTACGCAAATGATTTACCGTAGTTTCACTTTCATTGTTGACATTCTTTTTCTTTAAATAACCAGTACACGTACAATGCATGCGTTGCCAATCTCTAGCTAGGGGTTAAATTGAAGTTCACATGAATACGGATTTAAAGAGGTCGACTCATTCACTTGCAAGTGAATAACTAATTATCATTGTTTCTTAGTGTAATTTGACAAAATTGAACCATTTTGTCTGCAAAAAGCGAATTGTTATTTCACTATTTCACTTTCATTATTGATTGAACAGAATTTAGATTTTTTATATATCTCGTAGCTAGTGCCCCTTTAAGATCACGTGTTTTTTAACAAACAATCGGCATTTCTATGAGACAAAATCTGTGCTCCTCTTCTGTCGACTTGTTCTTTATTCATATATGTATGAGGCAGACATCGTACAAAAACTTCTCAGAAAGTTATTTTGACCAATGAATTGGAACTGAACTCCAATACAATTACTTTTACACAAAGTACATAGTCTTTCTACTTTTGGAATGATATGCCATCGACCAGTTTCTAAGGGAATTTTAAAGTTTGGTTATATATATGTAGAACTCACATCTATGGTGGGTTCCAAATCTATGGTAGTTTCCTAATTTATGGCAAATGTGACGTCATGCCATCCCTAATCAGTGGCAAGTTTTGTAATTTCCTAATCATTGGCGGATTTTTGTTGTTTTCAAATCTATGGCAAATGTTGTGCAAATGGAAAACAATGCAGTACATATACGACCAATGACTTGTCTTAAACCAGTGGAAATATACGACAACGGTAGCATATATATAAACATTCTTGAAATAAACATTCCATAATGGTCAATTAACCTTATAGGGGTAGCATAAAAAATGCCGTAAATGATGATGATTGCATATACCTTAATACAGACTTTAAGATTGAAATGATGTGCCTCGTAAAATTAAGCATTTTTTAATCTGTGCATGGTATCCGTTTAATCTATTCACATTAAACCAACTAGTAAGTCCCTTAACAAACAAGAAGGCAAAGAACATAATACTAATTTCATCGTAAATATATCTTTTTATTTAATGACGATTTAAATCAAATTGGTATCTGGTAATTTTGTCTTTCGTTTTTTAAAACTGTGCCAGCAGTAGACAGTAAAATGTTCACTATACCTTCTATTCGAAATTATATAAGATACTGCAAACAGTGGCGCCCTTATTCATTGCGGGATTCGGCCGGTACATCACATTTTGTCCCTTTTCCGTAAAATTACGCAATTACAAAATCTGCCATAGATTTGGAGACAACAAAAATCTGCCTCAGATTTGATTCGTTTGACGTTTGTAACGTCACATTTACCATAGATTAGGAATCTGCCACATATTTGGACCCGCCATAGATTTGAGTCTAACATATATTCTATTTTTTTTTCAATCACTAAAAGTGATTTTCTTAACAAAAATCGTGTTAATTTCGTAAATAATATCCACAACTTGATGAGTTTTCAGCACCACTCAACCACTTTTGAATAAATTGAACGTGTAAAATTTGCTTTATATATATGTCGATGTCAACATTTCTTATAAAACATTGATTGTTCCATATATACATAACAAAAACCTGTTTTTTTTCTCTAATAAATGCAGATTTTTGTACAATTTATCCACTTCGAAACAATATTTCCAATTTCCTGAATTATGCATGTTATACAAATATAAAGGCACAGAACCAAGACATAGGTGCACAGAACCAGGACCGTTTTTCTAATCACCAGTATGTCGTCAGGACAATTTCGCTTGGCGACTTTGCACGATATTTGCAATAAAACATCATTGTAATATACCTCGCATGGTACTTAGGATGTAAAAAAGAAAAATTAAGCAACATATCGGTTTGTTTAATTGCCGTTCTGCTACAATATAAACAAACTCATACCAGTCAGAATCGAATCTCAAGCACATGACGTTCTCTCGGAGGACAATCATACCCACAGATAATGTTTCTTTCATTTATCTTGATTAGTTTATACGATTTAAGTATAGTTACGTACTGCAGGGTGGGCAAGGGAGACCGAACACTTCTTAGATTAGTTTAGATAATGAGTTAGGTGTAGCATAAGCATCCTGGATATTGTTTCTCTGAAATATTTGTGCGATACTCTAGATGCTTTTCTTTTTATTCAACCAAATGAATATCAGCCTTGTTTCTGCGTGCAAGAGTCGTTTGTCCTCTGCAGCTTAAATCAGAATTATTTGAAACAATTCAGAGTTTAATAAAAGGACGACAGTAATATGGTGGTTTGTTTTTGGAAAGAGGGAGAGGCAGGTCAGAGTGAAAGTTGAAAGGCTTGAAATCCTAAAATTGTTGAAAAAAATAAAATACTTGATGCAGATGATCAAAAACGGTTTTATTAATGCAGATGATAACTGTGCCCTGAAAACATTTTTCAAGAGGGGAAGGGGGCTAAGGTAGGGGGTTCACGTAAAATATAAAATGTTGTACTTTATCACAAAAAAGATTTAGAATTTATGCATTTATAAGATATAAAAGAAAGTCTGTTGTCAAGAGATTATGATACAGAATAAAGGGGGTAGTTATAGTGTACGATGTGTTCTCCTTTTCATTTTTTTAAAAATATGTTTCATAAATCAAAATAAAATATACTTAAATTTTGATTGAAAATGAGTTAACAAAAAATTAACCATTTACAAATACACTTTAAGTTAAGGGTTATGACCCCTTCTGTAGCCATGTGAATTACGAAATTTTCAAACTGTAATAGTATCAAAACAGCAAAACTAAATAATGAATAAAAGCGATGGATCATTTTTTACATATACAATGGGGTAACTTCGTGCATAACATTATTATTTAATGAGTCATTGCATTTAATAGAAAAGGGGATTTTGTGTCAAAAAAAATCAAGAGTTTTGTAGAAAATCCGCAGACTTTAAAATAGAGATTTTGGTTATAAATTTTAAACATATATTACTCACTTGTTTTTTGCTATGATGTGGCAGCATTTGTTGTTTACAAAAAGCCCAAAACAACCTTTGAATTCCAAAAACAAATCGTACTGAGTCCCTAAAGTCGAGCACACCCTAGAAGGTGTACTTGAATTGGTCGGTCAATATTCGTATTTGTTTTAACTATAATATCTATTTATAAACTTTTTTAAGGAAGTTATTGCTAAAACTGCATACAATAATCCTCTAAAGAATCAACCAAACACCGAATTGCCAAATATAAGAGTACAAGGCGAAAGGCTTTGGATTTTCTATACAATTTTCATATGTTTACACTGTAGCATTGAATGAACACAAGGGTACATAATCCTTATTATTTGTAACAGCACGAATTTTAATTTTTGTTTTTCAAACCCATCTTCAAATTTATTTTACTTTTTAATACTGTGCATTCTCAATGTTATCATATCAACATGTATCCTTTATATACAAAAATAAAATCGAATCTAAAGCCAGATATATCAAACATTTTTCTTATATTATACATTTTCAGAACAAAAATCAAAATTGAAACATCTCAACTGGCTCCTTCCAATTTTTTTATTCGAGAAAAAGTCAAAAATCGTCATTTTTGTCTTTGTTTACATATTTTCAATTACCACCAACACCAGTCAGGGCCAGATTTCTAGCACAGAACGCTCTATCAATGGACAACATTACCAACTATGTACTTATCGTCATTGGCATTGCTTATCGATTTTTTTTCTGATAACCACGTTTATAAGATTAATGCAACATTACAAAACCAATCAGAATTGTTTTTATATAAAATACAAGTATATACGACTTATATAATTAAAGAATTTGATATTTATTGGAATATATATCCAACGCCCGTTAGCATTGTAACCGATATCGGTTCTAATTTATAAAAAGGCACATCACGGAGAAAGCTATATAACAATCAAAGTTGTATGTGTACTTTATCAACAAATATATATATTTTTATTAATCAGTACAGGCGGAAACCCAGTTGAAATAGAACAAAAGAATCGAAGCTCTTTGTTAGAGAAGGGGATAAATGATAATTGTTATGTTTACTATATTAACAAAACCTTAACAAAATAAAACAAACAAATAAAATGACCATTTTCGGTCTAAATACGAAGTATTTTATCATAAAAACACCATTTGCATAAGTTCTTAATGAATCTATTATATAATTAAGCAGAACAATTAGATATCAAGTCGACGACATGAGTGTCTATTAAGTTGGATCTAAAATTGCATAACAGGCTCCGATTTGAAAAAAAAATAATACCACGGACGGAGAGCATATTAATCTATTTGCTCCTAAATGTTCGTGTCTGCCCTTAATTATGTTTTGGCAGACGAGCTGGGGCCATAGGACGTCAGAGACTCAGAGCTCGCCCATATCAAAAAGTGGATAATTGCCCGTCCAAAATGGATGCGCTGCTTCGTTGTTTCTGGGACCGACTGACTACTTTGGATCAATATAAATCGGGCCTCAATTTACTCATGTTTTCATTTATTTCTTCCTTTATGTAAGTTTCATCTACATGCCACCCTTTATTTTCTCATATTTAGACAGTGACCTATCGAATCCGGCATTTTAACTTTCATTTTGAAAGATTGTCATGTGATCAACTGTTTTAGTTCAAGTTTCTGCGGAACGACTTCTTTCACCCTTTCATGGTCTCTGTAGTGAGTAAATAGGGCGATTATATAACGCGGTTTTCCGTCTCGCCGGGGTCGTAATCTTTGGACGTTTTGGAAATCTATTGCATCCGCGTCAGGAAAATCAAGTTCTGTTTTAATAAAGTTTTAGAGTACAGTTTCAGAATTTTCCTCCACACAATTTGTATAATACCGCCGAAAATAAGGTTGTACTTGAACGAGTGACTTTGTAGTTTTATATAATCCTCTTTTTGTTGATTTTTTCGGTATCAATTTCTTCGGTGTAATTTTGTACCAAATTCAGTCTTTCAGCAATTTCAAAATGGTGCTTTTCTTTATTTTCCAAAATGTGTGCATGCTCATTTTGAGTTTTCTTTATAGAGTCAATTTCTTGGTGTCTCAATATTGTTGAATCTATCAAGTTTTTTGTCTAGTTTTGAGAGTTTATCACTCACTACTGAGTATATTCGTTCTAATCTTTGCTTCATAATGTTAATTGTTGAGAACAACATTTCCATGGTTATATTTGAAAGAACCCCCTCAGTTTGTGATAATGGAAATGATGGGAATGAAGGTAAAGGTGGAGGTTGATAGCCAAGATTAGAAGTTGGATCAGCATTAGGAGAACAACGCAATGACTGTTTAATCTTTGGGTTCGGGCATTCAAAGGTCTGGTCCGTATCATTCGTAGAATAATGAAATGTTCCCGTTAGTGGCTTTGTGTGAGAGTTCATTGGTGTACTAGTATATAACGTATCGTGAACTTGATTCAGTACAGTAGAAATTATGTTGTTGTTGATAAGGTGACGCCATATTTATTTTTTTTTTTTTTTGTGGTGGAGTCAAACCTGTTTTGCTATCATCACTCCTGTTCCTCCTCCCCCCCCCCCCCCCCCCCCCCCATTTAGATCTAGTAATGTCACTAATGTTCATATTTGGTTCAATCACAATAGAATTAAGTTGGCATATAACTGTAATGATTATATATAGGGTTGTGTGTATGTGTTATATTACATGAATATAACAATCCTATGCTTGAGTCATTTGGTCATCTATGTGGTTTCTCATCAATGTGGGGACGTCCGATCAGGATAACAACTTGGGTAATGACTGTCAAATAATAGTAAACCCAAGTATATGTAGTTCGAGTAAACTGATGTTATACCATATTCATAACATTCCTCCCTCTTTCATAGAAATGGACCCGTTCTATAGAATAAAGTCACGGCACTTTCTTTTATATCTCAACACTAAATTGTATAAACTGTTTGAAGTTTAAATGTGGAATAAACTAGTCAGTTTAGTTGTAGTTGATACAAAAGTCATGTAGATAGATTCATCAATCATGGTCATGCAATATAATGCTATAATAATTTAATTTATGAAACATAGCTAACCTTTTTCTTCTGTATGCAAATATATAAAACAATCTCTATATACAAAATTGATTATGAAGATTAGGAAAAATAATATTGTAATGTCAACTCTTACTTTAAAATCCTTATACAATTATATTGATAAAACAGCTCAAGTTCCAACACGACATCTTGTGATTGCTGAACAAGTTCATCTTTTCTGAGGATAACATATATTTTGAAGTAGAATTATCCAACGAATACAAGATGCATGTCTCTTAAAATGTCAATGCATAATATAATGCATAATAATAATATGAAATAAATATCCTTTCCACTTCCTCTCTCTTCCATAAAGAAACAATGGTTATATTTAAAGGCATTAGTCGCGTATGCTGATATGAATGCAACTACAATTTCTTTAGGGGTAAAATAGTTCACTTCGTCGTTATAAAGATCCTACCAGTAGAATTCTTGGGAGAAAGGATATTCCTGGTATAAGAAAGAGACACATAAATGTTTAATATGAATAAAATGATGTTGATATAAACCAACTTAAAACTAAAATAAATGTTGTTTTTATGCAGACACATCAGTTTAAAATGAATAAATGGATGGATTGTCTTTTGCTCATTTATATCCAGTGGCAAATATCTAAAGAAGTAAATTTCTTAAAATTATATATTCATCTCGAATATAAATTGAAATAAATTATACACCAGTTTTTGGAACCAACACTAGTACACATATACATGGCAGTAACTATATCATTCAATATAAAGTGATGCTGATATAAATAATACAGTAACTATATACATTTATTTTCAATCAAATTTAAAAACATTAAAACACAACTCAAGAAACTAGTTTTTGCATAGCAACAATATCTCCCGCTTCGGTTGCAGAAATATCAAATGGTGTGTCCGTGACCAAACGTTCAGTCTGAATATCATATCTGTCACGGTTAAATTTCCAATCCAATCTCCCCAATGTTATCAAATGTCTTTTACTATGTAATCTATTTAGGATGTCATTAAAAAGGTGGGTTATTTTTATATAAAATCTCGCAAAATTATGACCCATATTTTTGGCACATCCCCGCATACCCAATAATAGGAAGTTACACCTACCCCCCCCCCCCCCCCCCCCGTTCACCAACCGAGTAATAACACGATGGAACCCGTAATAACGCAAACAAAAGATCAAAAACCGCTTCCTAGACGTCATTCCAGAGATAAAGCCCAGAATACTATGCAGACTTATTCTTTTTAATATAAGATCTAAAAAAAAAACTATAAAAAAAACTCATGAATTTGTGCATATCTATTTTCAGTTTTTTCATAAGTTTATATGTAAATTTCGATAGCATCTTCTCTTACTGTTTGTTATCTTCCATAAAGATAAATTATCAAAGTCATTCAACTCCTTGTCACTGGAATGGTCATTCATCATCAAATTATATCAAACCTAAAAAAGAGAAAAAGCAAAACAAATTCAGTCTGATTTTGTTCATAATATTCCTGACACGTACAGAATTTACTGTCTTTTTGTCATTTACTGTCAGCTCATTATTACAATAAATTGGAAAACAACTATTATTCACTATTGTAATATACTACAGAATTTATTTTCAATTAAACAGCTAACTTATGTTATTGTATATACCTGTATATTTATTCTACACAACTTTTCTTCTTTGTGCATTTCTATCTTTTTAATCTGTTATTATTGTAAATTTTATTCTTCAAACTCTGAATGTAAGTGCCTATTGTATTGCATGGCAAAGTTTGTAAACAAAGTCACCATGATGACCCATATATTGACACATGAAATAATGTACATAATTTTTTGTTCCATTAGAGAATGTTGTGCAATTATTTTTTAATTGCTATTTATTACATGATCTTTTTAAATGTCATTTAAACGAATACTTAAATAGCGAACTTATCTGTAAAAGGCCTACCGACCGTGCGAGGGCTGAAAAGCCAGCCAAGGTCGTTAAACACTTCCATATATATAAAAGGCCTACCACTTAAGTCTTTTATAAACATAAACAAGAAAGAATATTTCCGACATCCACGTTGTAGACTATACACATATATACCACGTGATCGATTTAGATCTAGGTCAGAAACAGGTCATGATACCTGTCTATAAAAATAGAATGGAAACTCCCCAACTTTCCGAAAATAATATAAAACAAACTTACCTATCGTATGCAAATTTGGAATAATCTTCACCTTTATTTCATTAACTGCAAAGGACTACAAAAAGCTGGAAAAAGAAAAAGATTAATAGAATGGTCAAAACAACAAAAATCTGATATCATATTAATTACAAGAAACTCACTTTGTAACTAATATGTCAACCCAATTAAAAACATGAATTTGAGGGACAAATTATATTAAGAAACGGAACAAGCACGAGGTGTTGCAATTTGGATAAAAAAACACTAAATTTGAAATTAATTGATAGTTTTGAAGATGAAGAAGGCAGATTTCTATTTGTAAATATGGAAGTAAATGACAACATATTAACTATAGTTAATTTATATGCACCTAATAACCCACACACTAGAAATATTTTTTTTAAAAACATTAAATTATTGGTGGATAAACATAGCATAGGACAAATAATCATGGGAGGTGATTTTAATGACATATAGGCTCAAATAGATTCAAACAATAAATCTAAACAAACAAAAAATAAAAAACCCAGTCTGTAATCTCAAAAAATAATCAAATCATTAAAAGTTATAGATGTTTGGAGAGACACAAACAAACATAAAATGCAGTTCACTTGGTGTAGAAAAGATAGACAAGAATTGACTATTTTTTAATAGGACCTAAAGTTTACAAAAACTCCACTTCATGTGATATAAGACCTATAGTTCTGCAACATACTGATCATAATTGTGTTTCATTAAAAATAGATATAAATAGAGGTCCTAAAGGCAGGGGATACTGGAAATTGAATAGCAGTATATTAGATAATGAGGACTATGTGAAAATAATTTCTAACTTGATAACCAATTATAAAAATAAAAGTATAAATTATCCCGATCTCGACCTACTCTGGGATAACTTTAAAACTGAGGTAAGAGACATTTCAATTAATTATTGCAAATCTAAAGCTAAGGAAAAAAGAGATAACATAAAATTTTTAGAAAAAGACTTACAAAGACTTAATATCTTAGCTGATACTGAAGACAATAATACAACTAAAACAAGTTTATTGCAAACAATAGAATATACAGAAGAAAAATTAGGAAAACTTTACTATGAAAAAATAATGGGTAACCAAATTAGAGCTAGAGCAAAATGGGTGGAAGAGGGTGAAAGAAATTCAGCTTATTTTCTAGGTCTTGAGAAATCTAGGCAAAGCAAAAAAACTATAACACATCTATATGATGAAAAAGGGGAAATAACTAGGGATCATGAAAAAATATTAAACCTTGAAGTAAAATATTATAAAGATTTATACACGTCAACAAATCCTAACTTACAAGAAACACAAAATTATTTAAATGATATTAAAAAACATAAAAAATTGTGAAAGTGATGCTTGCGAAGGAGAAATAACTGAAGAAGAATGCACAGAAGCTATATTTAAAATGAAACTCAACCGTGCCCCAGGATTAGATGGACTAAATGTTGAATTTTACAGAAAGTTTTGGGTAGAATTAAAATCTTTAATAGTATCAACATTTAACTATTGCTACACCAAAGGACAATTGTCCAACACTAAAAAAATAGGCGTTATATCACTCATTTATAAAAAAAAAATGACCCATTGTCGCTTGATAATTATCGACCTATAACACTTTTGAATTATGATGTTAAACTTCTGGCATATGCCTTAGCACAAAGACTTAAACCACTACTTCATAAACTGGTACATTCAGATCAAAAAGGATACATAAAAAATAGGTACATTGATTTCAACATTAGACAGATACAAGATGCTATTGACTATTCAGAAAATCTCAAAATAGATGGAGCTCCCTTTTTTTTAGGATTTAGCAAAGCTTTTGACTCTCTTGAGTGGATCTTTATGTTTGAAACACTATATAATTTGGTTTTAAAGAAAGTTTTTTAAAATGGATTCAACTAATGTATTCGGATATTAAGGGATGTATAACTAATAATGGCTGGGTTTAAAGTCGCTTTAAAGGATTCCGTGGTATTAAACAAGGCTGTCCGCTATCTTCGTTACTTTTTGTTCTTGCTGTAGAAATAATGGCTATAAAAATTAGAGAAAATAGAAATATTAAAGGATTAGAAATTAAGCCAGAAAGCAGCACTAATACTCTAAAAATATGTCAACTAGCAGACGATACTACTATGTTCCGACAATTGGAGTAACAAACCTATCAAAAGTTTGGAAATTTATTTTGGACACAATAAATCAGAATGTCAAAATCTTAATATTGATAAAACAAATATTGAAATGTGAAAAAATAATAGCAAACTTAAAGAAAAGAAAACTTAAGCATATTAGGGAGAATAGTAGTAACTAAATCTTTAATTCTACCAAACTTAACTTACAATGTATATAGCATCAAATACTGTTATACCAAAAGATTCGCTACAAAAATTTAAACCCACATATACAATTTTATATGGAATGGTAAAAGAGATAAAATTAAAAGATCAACTTTTACAACAGAGTACAAAAAAGGAGGACTTAAAATGATAAACATTGATATTTTTATAAAATCCATACACATAGGCTGGATAACAAAATGATTTAATACCGAAACGGACAATTGGACAGTTATACCAAGATTTTATTTAAATAAATTTGGTAATAACTTGATCATATTTCTAATGAATCTAAAAAATATAAATGATCTAGATAAAACAATTTTCAAAAGTGTTCTAGAATTTTACCAAGAATTAATTAAAACTTGGATTCGTGTTAAAGGAGGTAGATCATCATACCCACATGACTTTCTACAAATAAGAAAACAATTATATGGAGAAATAATTTCATCAGACTAAATGGAGAATGTTAATTTTTTGAAGAGTGGGTAAAAAGCAATTTGTTTTTCATAAATGATATCATAGATGATAGAGGTCAAATTTCAGAAACATATATATACTTTCTAAACTAGAAAATAAACAAGATTGGATCAGGCAGATATCTTGCATTAAAAAAGCAATACTAAATCAATGGCTTACCATAATAAATCAAGATAATTCAATTAAAACTAAAGTTAATATTCATAAAACTATAAATAGCCTAAAAATTATGTTTAATAAAGAAATTAATTCTAAAATGAGTACAAAACAAATTTATAAACATTATTATAAATGAAAACAAACCAGACAAACCCATAGGAGTTATAATGTGGAAAAAATTGTTTGACAAAAACCTTTACTTCAAACTTTATTTTTAACTACTTACCTGACAATAAACTGAAAATATTTAGATGAAAATTAATTCACTATATACTTCCATGCAATGATTTATTAGTAAAATTGAAAATACTCACAGATAATAATTGTAATCATTGCAGTATAAAAGA
This sequence comes from Mytilus edulis, assembly GCA_019925275.1. Taxonomy (NCBI): domain Eukaryota; kingdom Metazoa; phylum Mollusca; class Bivalvia; order Mytilida; family Mytilidae; genus Mytilus; species Mytilus edulis. The sequence continues at coordinate 110,533,483 of CM034351.1, forward strand.
AGATTCTGAACATTTCTATTTTACTTGCAGTTACAACAAAGATTTTCTATCAAGAATATTGAACCTTCTTAAATTTATAGGTTTCAATGAAAGCATTTTTAATATGGAAAATATTATAGTAGAAAATAAAATAAATGATGAAGCTTACTATGAAATCAATTTCCTTTTGACTGTAATATTTTTCTCTATCTACAAATCATATTACATTTCTGACTCAAAGAGAACAAAAATAGATATCTTTAAAATATTCAAGGCAGAAATAAAATGTGTAGTTGAGGTCAATAATGTAATTAAAAGAAAAAACAGTAAATTGAATATAAAATCCCCAAACTACATAAATGATCATAAATAATAATAAATATCCTGAGGTCACATGACCCAAGTATTAAGTCACATGACTTGAGCATGTCAGGTGACAATAATGTACTTTAACATCTAACACATGTTAAAAAAAAATCAAAATTGTATAATACACACTTTTTTGTCTTCTTCTTTTACTTTATATTTTATCTTATGTTTGACAACTTTGTGTTGTACACTCTGATGTGTATAATCATGTTTACCGGAGTAGTTTAGATATATGATTATTTATGATCTTAGTCTAAAATACCACAGTTTTCAAATTAATTAAAACTTCGATTATGATTCAAAACATCACGACAATTATGATCAACTTACCTTTTAAATTAGACAAACTGTCTAAACTAGCTATCAGATAACTGCGAGTACTCTAAGATCTGTTCATTGCGTCTTTTTGTGTCGGGATGTATAACTACCCGGCCACGTCTACTTGTATTTTTGTCCATCTGATGAGTTAAGCCTTTTTCAACTGATTTTTATAGTTCGTTCTAATGTTGTACTGTTATACCACTGTCCCAGGTTAGGGGGAAGGGGGGGGGGGGGTTGGATCCTGCTAACATGTTTAACCCCGCCACATTATTTATGTATGTGCCTGTCCCAATTCAGGATCCTTTAATTCAGTGGTTGTCGTTTGTTTATGTGTTACATATTTGTTTTTCGTTCATTTTTTTTACATAAATAAGGCCTTTAGTTTTCTCGTTTGCATTGTTTTACATTGTCTAATGGGTGCCTATTATAGCTGGCTATGCGGTATGGGCTTTGCTCATTGTTGAAGGCCGTACGGTGACCTATAGTTTTTAATGACTGTGTCATTTTGGTCTTTTGTGGATAGTTGTCTCATTGGCAATCATACCACATCTTCTTTTTTATAAGCATAATGAATTAAATTTATCCAAATCACAAAGTTGATGATGGCAAATACGATGTACATTTTTCTAATATTAAAAGCATTATCGGACGGAAGTGAAGTTCTCCGGTAAACATGAAATCATTTTAAATATTGTAATATTGTAATGTGACATCAATTTACTTTTATTAGATATTCTCCCTGGATACCTAATAACTAATATATCAGGGATACTTAGTGCAATGATGTACACTATCATTGTGAAAATTATGAAAAACAAAAGAAAAACATATTGATATCTGAAATCAGAAGATCTGACGCTCAACGGAATATTAAAGAAGAAAAAAAAAACAAAACCTGAAACAAACCAAATACATATCCACAAGCAGTTTGTTTATAAGGTTATTTTGTCTTATTCTCATGGTGTATGCAAATCTGTGTATTTTGAACATGTGTTACAAAAAGGGGATGGAAATTTTATCACACGGAAAGCCTGATAATCACAATATGACATGTATGAATATCAAACGACAATATCACTCGCGCAAATATCAAAAGTACTGATACATCAGCGCGCCAAGAAATAATACAATCGCGGGAGAGAAGAGAGTGTTGGGTTGGGGATTGTTCTTGTAAATATTTAAAAGAGTAAATACGTAAGTGACACATCTCCATTAATCCCGATAGGGAGTGTACACGGATTTCACTGTACCCTCCCAGTTCTCGAGGGGTGCTCCGTAAACGGAGGAATCTACGTACATTTATACATTTTGTACATGCATACATATATACATTCAAGACGTACAGCCTTTGACTAATCAAACCGGATCATCATCAGACCAGTCTGGTAAATCAACCCACATGCTATATGTGTATATGCGTCTTGATAATCGATCTACTCTTGTACTTTATACGCCATGAGTTTTAAATATAGTTTCAAGTTAATGACTTTAAAAAGGTCAAACAATCGGTCATATCTAGCAATTTTGGTTTTAAAATATCCAGGAAGTAAAATATTCTGAATTGCCAATGTAAACAAATATGTAAGTACGCATATTTCGTTTGAAAAAGTTAGATATTACTTTTCTTAAGGTGTTTCTTGTCGTATAACACACTAAATGTATATATATTAGGCTTGATCAAATGAAAGACTAGCTGTGCGTAGGACTGACCTTTCCCTTAATACATACTTACATAACTGAAATGTTTGTTGCAGATCTACTCCAATCTTGCGGGCAGGTCTGCGTCAAACAAAGTTTGCAGAAAACCATATAAAAAAGTTTGCAGGTGTTTCTTCTTTCAAACATTGCAGCTTTCTGCTGTAAGCTTGCGGTTAGCAGACAGAGGTACATGTACATGTATATTCACATAAAGATCAACAGATAATCATGAAATGGAAGAATGTTTGTAACAAGATTACAGAAATCTTTGACTATTTTAGATGTTTGCAACAGCATTGCAAAAATACACAATATTGACTAGGCATGCTAATAGCATTTCCTGGAAGAAGAGAATTTGAAATTTTGAACTTGGTCATGTTGATTGTGTTAAATAATTTTAAATAAGAGAGATATTAAAAGGAGACATTTAACTCATTAATAACGGATATACATGTACAATGAATACTTTTGTAAGAACATATTATAAAATAGAACTATATAACTAATATCCTTCTTCAGAAATATGAAAAACGAATCTTATCGTAACATGTGTCAACCTTAAATAGTAATCTTGTTATAAAAAGTATCAATACTCAATACGCTGGTAAATTTTTCAATATTGATGTTCTGGAGGAGGAATAAATTCCTTAAAATTGTAAGAGTCCAGTACGGCAGCCTTAATTAAAGGAAACACGTGAGAGTTGGAAAATTCAGTGGTTTTCGTTTGTTTATATGTGTTACATATTTGTTTTCAGTTCATTTTTATACCCCATGCAACGAAGTTGCAGAGAGTATAATTGTTTTGACCCGTCCGTCTGTCTGTGTCTGTAAGTCCTGTTCTTGTCATCGCAACTACTCTAAAACCACACAACATAATTTCATGTAACCTTCTTAAATAATAAGGACATACTATGTGGATGTGCATATCGACAGGAAATTACGATTCAATTTTTTTTTCTAGGAATTAAGCCCCTTTCAACTGATTTGTTTCAATATACTACTGCAAGTTTGTCATCGCAACTCCTCTGAAACCACACAACAGAATTTCATAAAACCTTTTTAGATAATAAGGACAGGTTTTTTTTGTAGGATTTGCGTTCTTTTTTATTTGCCTCAATTAACTACTGCAATAGTTTGTTATTGCAACTACTGTGAAACCGCTCAATAGAATTTTATGAAACTTTGTAGATAATAAGGACATACTATGTAGACGTGCATATCGACAGGAAATTATGATTCAATTTTTTTCTAGGAGTACAATGTTACGCCTCTTTGAACTTATTTGCTTCAATATACTACTGCAACAGTTTGTCATCAAAACTCCTCTGAAACCTCACAACAGAATTTCATGAAACCTTTTAGATTATGAGGACATACTATGTATATGTTCATATCGACAGAAAATCTTGATTCAATTTATCCTTCTTATACAATTTATTTTTAGCTCACCTGGCCGAATGGCCAAGTGAGCTTTTCTCATCACTTGGCGTCCGTCGTCCGTCGTCCGTCGTCGTCGTCCGTCGTCGTCGTCCGTCGTCGTCCTGCGTTAACTTTTACAAAAATCTTCTCCTCTGAAATTACTGGGCAAAATTTAACCAAACTTGGCCATAATCATCATTGGGGTATCTAGTTGAAAAAATGTGTTCGGTGCCCCGCCCATCCAACCAAGATGGCCGCCATGGCTAAAAATAGAACATAGGGGTAAAAGCATTTAGAGCAAATCTGACGCGGTAAAATTGTTTATCAGGTCAAGATCTATCTGCCCTGAAATTTTCAGATGAATCGGACATTCCGTTGTTGGGTTGCTGCCCCTGAAATGGTGATTTTAAGGAAATTTTGCTGTTTTTGGTTATTATCTTGAATATTATTATAGATAGAGATAATTTAAAACTGTAAACAGCAATAATGTTCAGCAAAGTAAGATCTACAAATAAGTCAACATGACCAAAATGGTCAGTTGACCACTTTAGGAGTTATTGCCCTTTATAGTCAATTTTTAACCATTTTTCGTAAATCTTCGTAATCTTTTAGAAAAATCGTCTCCTCTGAAACTACTGGGCAAAATTTAACCAAACTTGGCCATAATCATCATTGGGGTATGTAGTTTACAAAATATGTCCGGTGACCCGGCCAACCAACCAAGATGGCCGCCATGGCTAAAAATAGAAGATAGGGGTAAAATGCAGTTTTTGGCTTATAACTCAAAAACCAAAGCATTTAGAGCAAATCTGACATGGGTAAAATTGTTGATCAGGTCAAGATCTATTTGCTCTGAAATTTTCAGATGAATCGGACATTCCGTTGTTGGGTTGCTGCCCCTGAAATGGTAATTTTAAGGAAATTTTGCTGTTTTTGGTTATTATCTTGAATATTATTATAGATAGAGAGAAACTGTAAACAGCAATAATGTTCAGCAAAGTAAGATCTACAAATAAGTCAACGTGACTAAAATGGCCAGTTGACCACTTTAGGAGTTATTGCCCTTTATAGTCATTTTTTAACCATTTTTCGTAAATTTTAGTAATCTTTTAGAAAAATCTTCTCCTCTGAAACTGTTGGGACAAATTTAACCAAACTTAGCCATAATAATCATTGGGGTATCTAGTTAAAAATATGTGTCCGGTAACTCGGCCAACAAACCAAGATAGCCGCCATGGCTAAAAATAGAACATGGGGTAAAATGCAGTTTTTGGCTTATAACTCAAAAACCAAAGCATTAAGAGCAAATCTGACAGGAAGTAAAATTGTTGATCAGGTCACGATCTATCTATCTGCACTGGAATTTTCAGATGAATCCAAATCAGTTCTAACCGTAGAACTGTCAGCAGAACTGACTAAATCAGTCATGACTGTAGAACAGTTCTAAACTGACTTCACTGCAGTAAGGGCACTTTAGAATTTAGAAGAAATAAATCACTTCCAATTACTTTGCTATATAATAGCAGATTTTTTATATTTCTTTCTGATCATACGTTACATGTACAAATATCGAAGTGAATAGGAGGTTATCCAACTCATCGGAGAAATATTTTTATAAGATTGCATAGGAAACATCATTGTTTACGTTTCTTCGTTCCCCGTTTTTAACAGTCTCTTCATACATGTCATAAATATATCTCTGCATTTAATTCATGTAAATTTAATCGTAATTTACCTTGTTTGCCTTGGATTTACATTCATTTAAGATTCTGTTTTGACAAATGTTCATACGAAAATTGTACAGTGGATGAATTATGGGATATTAATGATAAAAGTGTTGTATTATAACGTAAAAAAACTATATACATTTGCACCATCTCGTCAATTTAGCCAGACTTATCCATAACGATTATAAATGATATCTGGGAGTCTGAAACTCAGAAAAATATACTCATCTGAACATGAATGAAGCATTTGCCACAGGACGTTCGGGTACAAACAAAATCATGCATTTTTCTTTGCCTTCTTGAAGTTCTTCCATTTGCCTTCAAATTATATTAACAGTATACTATTCCAAGAAGAGAACTTCCCATACATGTACTTTTTATTTTAAAATAAAGTATATGAATCAGTCATGTTAGTGTTGGATGATGCCGTAAAACAGTTTTGTTTAAAAAAAACACCATCACAAACTAACTGACTTAAAAAGTCACTTTAGTGACGGTTCATTATTATGGATACAGAGAGAAAATAAGGGTGCGCTAAATTTTTAGATATGGTATAAACACACCTTACCGCTATTTGTCTGCCATTCCTGGATATCGCACAGGTTCCCGTAAAAATTTGACATCATCATGATCATAAAACAAAATATCTGACGCCACAATGGAAAAGTGATTGTTGTATGCTCCAAAAGTTCAAGAGGCCGGGTCAGCCAGGATTAGCAATATAGGTGTATTGTGTTCCAAAGTTGGTGTCATTTTTATCATACGATCCGTCCAGACATAGAAATATTATTGGTTTACAATGAGGCCATATATATTTACATGATAAGTGTAAATAAGTTCAGTTTTGGTTGATATGGTCAAATAATTTTGTTAAAACGACTCAGTCTGATACATGTATATCGAAACTACTGAAATTTGTTTACAATTCAATATTTTGAATAAAAAGAGGACTTGCAGAAAATTGCTGGTACTCTAAATTGATGTGAAATTTTTTTTAGCCAATGTGTTACAATATTGCTGTCATTTTAATTATACAATCCATCGTGATATGTATAAGTGATTTACTATGCGGCTATATATATATATATAAATATATATATATATATATATATATATATATATATATATATATATATATATATATATATATATATATATATATATATATATATATATATTAAGATTTACATTATAAAGTGTAAATATGCTGTCACATATGGTCAGTTTGGTTGATGCGGTCAAATATGGTCAGTTTTCATGGTTTTGGTTGATGCGGACAAATAATTTTGTTATATCCATGAGTCAGTCTGAGATATCAAAACTACTGAAATTAGTTTACGATTCAAAATTTTGATTAAAAAGAGGACATGCTGGCACTTTAAACTAATTTTGTTTTCCAATGTTGCTTTCCTTTATCGTGTTTATATTGAACAATCAAAACAATAAAAATATAAGCACGCGAAATATAAAATTCTACTCGGAACAATATTCCCCAATATTCATGCAATAACCCTATAATATAGATCATTTGTATTATAATGATTATACACTCCATCCTTACATAAAAATATTACAGATTTACTATGCGACTATAAGAGTTGTATAAAAAAGAGCAAATATGGTCAGTTTTGGTTGATGTGGTCAAATATGGTCAGTTTTGGTTGATGCTGTCAAATATGGTCAGTTTTGATTGATACAGACAAATAATTTTGTAACATGAGTCAGTCTGAGGTATGAAAACTACTGATATTTGTTTCTGATGCGATATTTTGAATAAAAATGGGAAATGCTGGCACCCTCAATTAATGCGAAAAAAATGTTTGTGGTCATTGATTTCCAACATTGCAGTTATTTATATACTACAGTCCCTCTCAAACTAAAATTATAACTGAATTGATGTGCAGCTATATAGATTAACATAATAAAAAGCAAATATTGTAAGTTTTGGTTGATGCAGTCAAAAGATTTTATTACACGACTCAGTCTGAAGTATAAAAACTACTGATATTTGTTTATGATTCAATATTTTGAATAAAACAAGGACATGCTCATTGGAGGATCAAGGGGAGGGGGTCCAGGGGTTGGAACCCCACTTTTTTTTTTACATCAATGCATATGAATGGGAGCATATAGTTGGACCCCCAGCCTGGATCTAGGTGCCCCTGCATGCTGGCATAGGATAGAACTGTCAGGATCAGTTCTAGGTAGAACTGTCCAAATCAGTTCTAGGTAGAACTGTCCAAATCAGTTCTAGGTAGAACTGACCAAATCAGTTCTAGTTAGAATAGTTCTAACCTAGAACTGACTAAAAGGTGTCAGGCTGACAGTTCTACGTACTGTTCGAGAACAGTTCTCCTGACAGATTTAATGAGAGGTTAGAAGTGATCTCCACTGTAAATGTAAAATGAATAGATTGATGCCCGATTTATATAATTCCAAGACCGTCAGTCGGCCTCAGAAGCGATGAAGCAGCGCATCTATTTTGGGTGGGCAAATATCCACTTTTTGATATGGGACGAGCTCTGACGTCCCACGGCCCCAGCTTGTCTGGCAAAACAGCCGTTGGAGTAATCTTTTAATTGTGAACGTAGATTTTGTCATAGTGTGCATGTCTTCTATACCTCCTCTGCAAAAATAAAGTCTGACATCAAACTGAACGTTATTTGCCAGGCCAGTTGGTGCAAATTGTGACATGTAAATACCATAAGATGGTGACAAAGGAACGTCACAATCTAAAAATGAATAATGAAGGATAGGAAATAAAAAATCATCTCTTTTATCATAAATTTTGGTATTAAGCTTCACGTTAATAATATAGATATCAAGATCGAGGAAAGTGCATAATAATAGAATGAACAAATATTAAATATTTCGGATATCCTTCACCAGTATGATCGCGATGTAAAATGAATCATATCAATCTATTCTGATTATAAGATTATAACAATATTCAAATCAATACAACAAAACAGTTTTACCCGAACATCATACAGACGTTAGTACAATTCTAAAATTTCCAAACTTGATGCACGTTTAAACAAGAATGTGTCCACAGTACACGGATGCCCCACTCGCACTATCCTTTTCTATGTTTAGTGGTCCGTGAAATTGGAATAAATTCTCTAATTTGGCATTAAAATTAGAATGATCTTATCAAAGGTAACATGTATACTAAGTTTCAAGTTGATTGGACTTCTACTTTATCAAAAACTACCTTGACCAAAAACTTTAACCTGAAATTTGCACTATCATTTTCTATGTTCAGTGAACCGTAAAATTGGGGTCAAAACTCTAATTTGGCATTTAAATTAGAAAGATCATCATATCATAGGGCACATGTATACTAAGTTTCAAGTTGATTAGACTTCAACTTCATCAAAAACTACCTTGACCAAAAACTTTAACCTGAAGCGGGACAGACGGACGGACGAACGAACAGACGAACGGACGGACGGACGAACGGACGCACAGACCAGAAAACATAATGCCCCTCTACTATCGTAGATGGGGCATAATAAATCTATTTAAAACAGAGACAGCAAAATATATGCCTAAAATAAAAACAGTTATGTGCGATATGAACTGACACAACTCTAAAATTGCAAAGGTGACGACGGTTGATGGTACAACAACGATTGCGTGGAAATACACTCCTAATAAACAACACTAACCGATTTAAGCTGGTATAATATTTCAAATTAGATAACGTTAGAGTAATTAAAACAGAGTCTGCGTATCTAAACATCCAAAATATATAGCAGTTTGATACTGATTAAAAAAATAATAATAAATTTTGACTAAGGCTAAATTATTGAACGTGACTGCGTACTTTTAAATCCCTTTTTATGATGTTCGGGTAAAACTGTTTTATTGTATAGATTTCAAGCTTGTTACAGTTTTATCTTATCTCTGTCCAGTTTCTCACACATCACTTATTTTTGCTACTGCTTTATACATGCTTTACCGATACATCGTTTTAAACCTTTAAAAAGCTGTTATAGTTAGTTTAGTTTAAACATATTTATTTATAGAGGATTGGTTAGCAAGTTATTGCAACTTATATTAATCCCTTTCCACAAAGGTTATAAATACATTATAGTTGCTACAATGGTGATATAAAGAAATGCATCTTTTTATTTTTTGTTTGATGACAACTGTATGAATTTTTGAAATAAAGTCTATCTCAATCTGTAGGAATTTTGCCTTATGACCGCATATACCCAGTTCTTTATTTTTGCACTGACTCGATATGAGATCACCCCTAGTTTTAAGTGTGGTTCGTGGTGATTAGTCCTTATTTTTCTATGCTTTGTTTTGTGTACTATTGTTTTGACATGGCATTGACAGTTTATTTCTGATTTACGAGTTTGATTGTAGCTTTGGTATTTTTCGCCACTCTTTTATACAAATGTTGCTTATCGTCATGAAGGTCTCACGCAACATTTCTGGCTCTGTTCTCATCAACATCATACGGAATTATCTGAAAAGCTACTGAACAATACTGACTTGTCTGCTAGCTAATGTTATAAACAGTACTGAATTTATCGCAGTGGATACGTCTGAGAATTGACAGAAAGAAGTTTCAGAAATTGGTAATATAGAAATTACCATTTACAAGCGATATGCAATATGGAGCTTTCCGTTTTGTATAAACAATTGTCCTTCAATATTTTGTAACATCGTGTTCTTTCCACCATATAACTCGTCTTACATCATTAATATTTACAGTTTAAAAATATTAATCATAAACTCAAAAGGTCAATCTCTGTTTTGATTTTTATTTTCACTCAGACAAAACTAAAAATAGACTATTTTAAGATACATTTTAAATCATTTTGATTGAACTTGTGTAAAAGAGGAACGAAAGATACCAGAGGGATAGTCAAACTCATAGATTGAGTAATTCATTTTGCATGATAATGTACAAATTGCACACAGACCTTGTAAGATAAAAACTGGCTACGTTTAATGCATTGAATAATCAGTTAATTTACCTTATCAATATTTGCAGAAATTCCATGGACCACTGTAACGTTTTATACATTGGAATTCAAATGATGATGATTGTAAGTAAACGTTAAAGCGAAGTCATACATGTGTTCGGTTCTGTTAACCTTTATAAAACATGTTGAATTTCTGCAATCAACGAATAATGTGTTGGACTGTGTAGCACATTTACATAGTTGGCCTCATCATTGATATTGATTGCTCATCGTCAAGTTAAATATACATGTAGTTGCAGGATGTTACCAATGATTCAAGCTGATCAGCGATAAGACGAACAACTGGACGACAGATATATCGCGTGCTCAAACTTCCCGTCGGGGTTTAAATAACTGATTACCTATATGTTAACGTTACTTTCAATTTTAAAACAGAAAAACATGCTTAGGTCAAGTTAAGAAATCTATATGCTTCCTAATGAAATTCGGTGCCTAACTGACTCCCCTTTTGTTGTTACATTATTAGCCTGAGTACCCAACCATACCAGATTATGGATTTGTGAAGAATTTATGTCAAAGTCAAATAAATGATACGTTTGCCACCCAGTCCGTATCCAAAAGACTTCGTGGATTGCGTTTGCACTAAAACTATATTTATTCTATTTTGGTATCAAAATGCCTGTACGATTACTTTTCCTCTTGATTTGAATATTTGTTAAAAAAAAAATTCCGAAAGTGTTGTGACTCTTTGAGAGATACAATATTTCCACGTGACTAAAAAGAAAAGATTATTTTCTTTCATTTAAATTTTTTTGAAACTTCGATCAATCATTTGTCAGATGAGTCTTTTGTTTAAGCTTTTGTTAAAATTTTCAATTCAAAGCGTAAATCCAGTCATTAATAAAAAGATAAAAAATGCATTACACTGTTTCTTTTAATTGTAGAATATAGTTGAGGCGAGTGGATTTTATTTTATTTGCCCACCCTATGGACATTGGAATTTTCGGGCGACATGGTTCTGTCCAAACAAACACAATTATACTTGCATATACGATGACAACAATAATTTTTTTGAAGAAACCTGTAAGGGACCAAAGACATATGGCAAAGGTATAATTTATTGAAAGCATAACTCTTTGAATGAGTAAAATGTTCAGATAACATTATTTTTTATTATAAATATACCCCATATAATGCATGCTAAGAAGTAGGAAACGTGTATACAAGTTTTGGTTCATCTGTCCGTCCGTCCATCAAAATGAAAGTTAGTCAGACATTTTATTTTCCGAATGCTAACTAAATTGCTTTATACCGAGTTACAAAAGGACTTGAAAATAGCCACTTACATATAATGAGGATGATCCCTTATGATTCTGAATTCATTGCCTAAACGGCTAAGGTCGTAGATGCTACACAAAGGCCAAATGTTTGCAAATACGTGATTTCCAGCGCTGTTCAACCAGGTTCAACCCATTATTTTCTATATTTTGAAAATGTCTGTACCAAGTCAGGAATATGACAGTTGTTGTCCATTCGTTTATAAATGTGTTTTATCATTAGATTTTGCCATTTGATTAGGAACTTTCCGTTTTGAATTTTCCTCGGAGTTCAGTATTTTTCTGATTTTACTTTATGCACTTTTATTCTTTTATATTTATAATCAGATTGCAGCCATACTTGAATTTATGCTCACATATAATTATAGAAGATGTAGAGATCAATACCTCACGGGCAAAGGTCATAGTAGATGAAAATAGACCGACATTTGATCACAAAAAGCTTGTTCCAGATGCTTACCCAAACATTTTATTTTGGTTTGCAACCATATTTTATAATATGCTTACATATAACGAAAGGAAGATCCATTTTGATTTCCAGATCAATCCTCATAGGTCTAGGTCGAAATATTAGAAATTTACTATTACTTGTTCATTAACGTGGTTTTTGGATAAAAACTGATACATGCAAGATCGGATTGCAACAATTCTGGAATAAATGCTCACATACACCGAAATGAGGGTCATCTTTAGTATAAAGGGTATACAGGTCAAGGTTTTAGGTCAAAATACGTCCATCAGCAAGTAGAAATTTCCATGTTGTAAAGTAAGGTAAAAATCTACATTGTATACAAACAAGTTTAAGGCGTCGGGTATTGTGACAGAGCTTGCTCTATTAGGTGCTTGAATTGTAGAAGCCATTAGAGAAAAGGAATAGTTATAGATATTTTCCTTATCGCGTGTGTGTCCCTGATAATTCTTTGATGACATTATACTTTGTTGGAAATCAAGAAGGAATATATCAATTCAAGTACCATGACGTCAATCGAGTTAAAAGACGGCATTCCTATGAACAAAGATGGAGTTTGTCATGGAATGAGGCTGATTGTTTTCACAACACCATTTGCACACATGAAGTAAAACGATCATAACATGTTGGGTGTCTAACTGTCGAAATGAAAGTCGCCTGATATATACTTAGGATAGTTGTTTATGATTCTAATTTAAAAGTGCAAATTTATTATAAATAAATAAGTAAATATTGATGAGGCTAAATATCTTTTTACTCTCAGGTTTTAGAGCGGTACTACGAGGAAACATTGACAGACATAAGTGTTCAAAGTCACGGTATCAGCCATATCCATTTAGTACTCTCTGTGGTAGCAAATGTATCTTTAATCATTCAATCTGTAGAGAAGTAGGACAATTTACAGTTAGAAAAGGAACCAGATTTGAAGATACAATATGTGGTTGTGATTATAGAAAAGGATATGCTTTTGTAAATAGACCAAGCCATTTGTATCAATGTAAACCGGCAAAAGAAGACTGTTCTTGTTACAAGAAATCGTGTCCTCTAGACAAACGCTACCTCTCAAAAGGTAATTACTATAGTTGTAGATTATATATTTAAATCGTACTTTGTTAGTTTTAAGTAACTAATCTATATTCAAGGACTTATTATATAGTCTTTCAACATGATAATTAGGTTAGGTCTGATGGTATTGTTATAAGAACACACTAAAACATTAAACAAATAGTAAGATGTTGACTCTGCTTAAGCATATTTTAAAAGATGTATTCGTTTAAAAAATGCATGCAATCAACATATAATTAAAGAGTCAATATAATGGTCTGTTTGTCTGTATTGTTTGATCTGATTTCTGCTAATTAAATCTTTGAAGGTTGACTTAAAATAAGGTTAAGTAGTTGAACATGTTAGGTTGATAAGATACCGTATTTTTCAAACTTAAAGACATGTTTGAAATAAACAAATAATTAATATAAAACAATTTAAACATAATTTTTCATTTCATTCAAATTATGACGGTATGTATTTTCCTTTCATATTTCAATATGCATCCTAATCTCTTTACACATTTTAAGACGATATCAAGTACTGTACTAGCCTGTATATATATATATATATATTGATACATTGAATTTTTAAAAAGTAATATAAGGTTTCATTACATAAATTTCTATTGCAGATTATCATTGCATTGAAGAGACAAAAATAACAGTACTTTCAGATACAACACTGAGAGGGTACGTACAATCCTTACGTCGAAAATATCAAGTATGCCTTCCTTATTTCAATATGACATACATGTATAGCAAAATGTACTAGATGCACAAACTTGCGGAGACGTGGTTAATTAGATGATAGGACATCAACGATATATTTCCACGTGCAAGAAAAGAATTTGGTAAGCTGTCACTTTTTTTTAAAGGTTGACAGAAAATCTGCTGAAATTGCTTAATGGCAAAGTTAATGTCATTTTGTTTTAATTCTGAGGACAACTTTCTGCAATGGATTATTATATCTAAGAATAGTCGAAATGTAAATATACCGATTGTGTCATATTCTTTTTTTGACACGTTAACTGAGAAGGAATTTGCATGACAGGTGATCTATGCATTGTTGAAGGCCGCACGGTTACCTTTAGTTGTTATTTCTTGTGTCGTTGTGGTCTCTTGTGAAGAGTTGTCTCATTGGCAATCATTCCACATCTTCTTTCTTTTATATAGCAAGAGACGATTACTTTTTTGACTGCCCTGTTCCATTCTTTTTGGAGCTAAAGCGATTTCCGCAGTGTTTTTTTATTTGTGATTTGTTTCCGTTTATCTTGATTTGTATTTTTCTAAATGAATTGATGAAATATATAGTATGGACAACTGTAAACTACTGTTTCCTAAGTTGTAACAGCTCACCTTTACGTGTTATTTGTTTCATGTTTATAAACTCAACCTATATACCAGGATTGAAATTTTGTATTTGCTCCAGACGCGCGTTTCGTGTTATAAAAGCTCACCAGTGATGCTCGAATCAAAACAAGTTAAAAAGCCCAAATAAAGTACGAAGTTGAAGAGCACATAGGACCAAGATTCCTAACGGTTTTGCCAAAGGTTTTTTTTTTTTTAATTTTAATTTTTATACTAATTAAACTTTTTTTTTTTTTTTTTTTTTATTCTTCATCATACTACATATCTATACATACTATACAATCGTTATACATATCATGTTTTCAATATTATGAAGATAGTCCATACACCACTACACACATGCATACTCTCAAACATTACATCATTATCATTAAGAGTTTTTTTTCTTTTTTTCTTCTTATCTGTAAATTTAAAACTATCTAAAAACAACAACAGTCAATCGTTTTTATATTTCACAACATTGCTCTCAGTCACAATGGTTATTATAGCATGATAACAAAAATTGAATATATGCAGATGGTTTTCCAATTCCGTCACATATTAACTTTATTTTGACATTGCAAGCTGTTTACTAGAAGACTTGTTAGTTGAAAATTACAGAAAGGAAAGTTATTCGAAATCATGGAAATCAATGTTCAAAATTAATTCTTAAACAATTTTGCTCAAAAAAAGTTTTGCCATCAACAAAATTCATCATCATCATCATCATCATCATCATCATCATCATCATCATCATCATCATCATCATCATCATCATCATCATCATCATCATCATCATCATCATCATCATCATCATCATCATCATCATCATCATCATCATCATCATCATCATCATCATCATCATCATCATCATCATCATCATCATCATCATCATCATCATCATCATCATCATCATCATCATCATCATCATCATCATCATCATCATCATCATCATCATCATCATCATCATCATCATCATCTATCATCATCATCATCATCATCATTCATCATCAATCATCATCATCATCATCATCATCATCATCATCATCATCATCATCATCATCATCATCATCATCTCATCATCATCATCATCATCATCATCATCATCATCATCATCATCATCATCATCATTCATCATCATCATCATCATCATCATCATCATCATCATCATTCATCATCATCATCATCATCATCATCATCATCATCATCATCATCATCATCACCCATTCATCATCATCATCATTCATCATCATCATCATCATTTCGAGTTGATATTGTGGTATCGTTATCATCTGTTTTCATAGTTTCGAATAATTGATGCTCACTAATTTCCGGTTGTTTTGTAACTTTGTTTAAATCTTCCAATTCAACTTTTTTAGAATGTATGTTTGAAAAAAGTGCATTTTTTTCCTGTAATGTAAGCTCACCATTCTCTACTATAGTGTTTGTTTTTGCGCTCCGTAGAATTGCGGTTTCATTTTCCATTAATTGATCATCATCGATATTGACAGTTTCTTGTAAAATATTTTTATTTCTATCTGGACTTGCATCTACTTTTGCAACTTTTTGAATATATTCAGCCATTCTTTTGTTATTTCGATGTTTCGTAGATTTTGATTTTCGTTTTAATTTGTTTATTATCACTTTGTCCGAACATTATTGATATTCGTGCTTTACTTTCATCCCGTGTATTGTGAATGTTATATTGTCAAATATACTACATGCATTTTCTAAAGACTTCATCAAATAAACAGGTAGATTATCCATATTGATATTCTCTAGGTTAATATCTAGGTCGATGTTACAGTAATTGACAATCGGCTTACAATGTCTTTGTGAAACAGGGACATCACATTTTTTAACATAGAAACACCACTAACTTTAAACAAGTAAGCTCTGCTGCCAAAACATGAATACGGATCCTGGAAATCCTGGAAATCCCACATATATTGGAGATTTGTTTTCCTGTTGAAATTAACGTCCTTGCTTATCAATTATACTAATTAAACTTGTCTTAAAGGTTTATACAGCTAAGGTAGTCTATTTCTGAGGTAGAAAAGCCTTTGTATTTCAACAAGTATTGTAAACACATTTTAGCTATGACCATATCAATGATAATTCATATCAACACAAAGTCCTGACTACTGGGCTGGTGATACCCTCGGGTAATGAAATAATAACAGTGGCATCTAAACAATGGTATATCGGGGTTCAAAAGTCATAAATCGTTTGAAAGAAAACAAATCCAGGTAACAAACTAAAAACCGAGCGAACAACATCAACTATAATAGGTGGAATTAAACCAGTTTATGATATGTGTACCATTGTCACAGACTAGTACAACTTATCCCTCCGGTCAATGTCTGTTTGATATTTTTTCATATTAAACACATGTAAAAATGTGAATTGATCATAAAAATAATCTTTTTTTGTATCTTGCTTATTTAACTGTAACTTCTATCTAACTGTGTCTGGCACATTCAAAAACATATTGAATAATTATTTTTTCAGAACAGAAATTGTGCGCATGGAAACAATTACTAAAGGTATACGTCTTAGCTAATAAGAAAAATTAAATAGTTAGAAATTTGAATTTATAAGATATACAAATTCCAGACATTACTTAAAACCAGGAGAAGGCAGGGAACACTCTACCATAGCTAAACACAGACGACAGACTACATTATAGTTAAAAACAAAAAGAGGTTTAGAATGAGAATACACGAAACAAAATAAAGAAATACACAAATATACTACAGTTTCCCAGTTCGGATAGAATACATTAAAAACAAATAAAAGATATCCCAAGGAAAAGAAAGTATTCTTATCAACATGATCAATATTGATTTTGTTTGGTTCACGTGTTACTATACATGTCTAGGTAGATTCATAAGTGACATGATCATAAAGTTGTAAAGATGTACATATAAAAACATTGTTAATATGTTCATATCAACAGTCTTTAAATAGATCATTTGACAATATATAAACTGTCTTTTTCGTGCATATGAAATGGAAGCCTCCTAACGAGATTTCAAAACAGTCAATGTTTTGCACTTCATATCAATTAAAAAGTAGATATTTGTTAATTTTAGAAAATTTACGTATTAATTGGTATCATCATAGTGTTGTAAACGGACGTCCTATTTCGATATTGGTTATTATTGTGATTTTCTTTATATTAGGTATGTATGATTAATAATAAAAAAATGTTAATTATATCAATAATTTTAGAAGTTAAGACATGTTATTGGATATTGTTCTATTATCAAAGGAGTTGGTCCGGTAAGGGCCGATTTTGGCCCCAAATTTCAGGTTCATCTGAAGAAAGATTTTGGACACTTTTTAAACACTTAAGTGTCTACTTCAGTAGATTCAATTAATTCATGTGAAATATTGTGAGCTGATTTAGTCATTAAAGACGCTCAAACTTAAGCTTAAATATTAAAAATCTTTCCAATATGCCATCATATGTAACTTTTCAGATGGTTTTTGTCAAAAATGAAGGTGGCCGCATTTGTGTTCATCCTCAACCTTTATACATGTTATGTATTATCATCAAATACAACTTACATTTAAATATTAGGAATGAACACAAATGCGGCCACATCCGTTTAAGACGGAAACCGTCTAAAAATTTACACAAGGTGCTTAAACTGTGAAGATTTCAGTAATTTAACATGACTTAGTTATGATAGTACCCGATACATGTACATTGTATTGTCAAAAACAGCCCATATTTATGTAACAGAAGTATTCTACTTTCCAATAAATAGCTAAACGTTTACAGTTTAACAATTTTGTAAAACAGCTATATTTTGGGGCCAGAAAGGGGTTTTACTGAACCTTCTATTTTGACAATTATCCCCGTAATTTTAAGCTAGATCTTCGTGCAGCTCGGTGAATGCGAGGATCGTTTTCAACTTTGCTCATCGATGTAGATAGCCATGGTTGTCGGTTTTATTTACACTACCTGTTTACATGATAAGATGTTATGTTTGTTTAGAAATTGTTGGATATTGGATCCTTATTATTGTCACATTAACCTACCATGCCTGTTGGGTTGCTCAACGAATGTTGTCCATTAAATGGAACTATAAAAATGGAAGACTTTTCCAATCATATCTTATACATGTTATACCAAAAATCACACCAATTGCAATTAGAAATTTAAAAAAAAGCAGTCATAAGGATTAACACACCTTGCGGGGTCCTAGTACTGACAACTTTGTGTCTAATTAAGACAACTGTTACAGTTCCTTACCGTTGTACGGTAATAATCATATGAATTTACGACAGCACATCAAGACACCACAAACAAACAAAAAACTGCACGTCATGTGAATGGATCAACGCCGCAATTTTTTTTTGTAATGGTGTTATTATTTGTATTTTCTTCTTAATCAAACCTGCTTATAACAAAAAAATCCTTATTCTCCTGATTGGATCAACGCTCGTTCTCGATTAATATTAATGAATGTGAACTAAAAGTATATACTCGAGGGGAGGTTTGATTAATCAATTGTTGTTTTTTTACCATCCATCGACAAATTTCATACATGTTCAGGAAGAAAACAAATTAACAATTAAAAACAAATTGTTCAGAGAACAATTGAAGGTCTTTCCACCAGTTAATATCTATTTTGATATTGAAATATTAAAAATCAGTCTAAAATGTCAGTTCATATGGCTTTATGATGTATAGATATGAATTTAAAGCAAAGGTCAAAATATAGAACGTCATATTGACCTATGACCTTGACCTCAATTTCAAGATCACAAACTGAGGAGCTCAAATCAAAAGACCCTAGGTCTCTAATATGTATGGTTAATAAGTTATATCACTTTACACATAATTCTAGTTATGATAGGGGCTAAAACTCCCATTCATTGTTTACGCACCCTTTCAACTAATATTATTTAGTTACCACATGTCGCAACTAACAATTTATACAAAATAATTTGTCGATATCTTATATGGTTACTGAAAATGAGTGAAAATAAGACAAATTCAAAAATTAGAATATGACCTTGACCTTTGACCTTGACCTAATTTAATTTTTTTTGGACCAAGGACCTCAAATCAAAAGATCCTAGGTCTCTATCACTTATGGTGTTCCAGTTTAAAATACATTTCAAAATTTCAAATACAAAAAGGGAAATAACACTCATATGGAGCGTTCATATTGCTTCGGTCGAAATTGGACAAATCATGCGAAGGATATAACGAGCAATTTCATAAAATAAATTTGTCGTAATCTTTTACGGTTGCGAAGGAGTTGTGATCACAAGGAAAACAGTGTTTGGGGAGATAACTCTTACAAAGAAAAGTATTCGGTTACGCAGGGTAAATTTCAAAAGCGCATAAACTGTTCGATATCATATACCAAATATCTAAGCGACATATTGCGAAACAAATGTTTATCGCAACAACAAAATTTGGCGGAAGAAAAAAAAAATAATCAGAAGAAAAACAATAGGTCTTTCCACAGAAAAGTGGAAAGACCTAATTAGTTCAAAGTATGGGTCGACCTAAAAGAAGGACAGACAATTTGAAGTGCCACTGGAAAATTGAGGATATACTGGATAGAGACAGAAATCTTTCATTGAAACTGACCGCCACTGGACCCCTCAAAGTGTTGTGTCGTTTTTAACGTACACAGATCATGTGTGACACTATTCACACTAGGGGTAGGATAAAAAGTCTCCATTTCGAGCAGACATGGCTAGGAATGTATATTGCTCCCACACCCAAACGATCCCCAACTTTGGTAAACGTTTTACTGGTGGTCTGAAGAAGATAAGATGTTTAGGTCATACAATCACAATCTATTCATGCAATTATATAAATATTTAAATGTTCGCCTCATTTCACTTGTATTAGCCATTCTATACTTAAAATTTATAAAAAATTGAAAGAACTATACCTACTCTTTTCCATCAAACAGAATGGCTAACGTAAATACATATATCCTACTTTAGTATTTTCTGCTCCTTGATCGGGTTGTTGCCTCTTTGACACATTCCCCATTTACATTCTCAATTTACTAGGAAGAAGTAAATTTAAAAAAATGTTTTTACAAGTCAAAAGTTAACGACTGACATTATCAAGATGCTTGATTTTTGAGAACAAGATATATTTATTGCATTTTCAGGACATATTTTCAACCACAAATGAGCATTTTTATAGGAAACATATTCTAGACAACTTTTTTGTATACATATGAGGTTGTGCCAAAAAAATCTGTTTCCGTCTTTCCACCAACAATCCGCTTTATGGTCGCACATTTTCCTTAAATTAAAAAAAAAAACAGATATAAATTGAAAAACTAACAGTATTATCTATTTACTAACATGAAAAAAACCGGGAAGCGGTATGCAGTACGTAGGTGAAACTGGGCGCTATTTATCCAAACGCACGCAAGAACACCTTAATCGTTTTAAAATACCCCATGAATTCAAAAGGACCATTCATCAACACCTTAAAAGCATAATCATCCTACTAGTATTAAATGTTTAACAGTTCAACCTTTAGAAGTAGTAAATGAGAAGCTTTGGGAATCTCATTCAAAGATTGTAAGATCACTGAAAATAATTGAACTAAATTGGATTACACAATTACAGACAATCTATCTACTTGGTCCTAATGACAATATCATGGGGATTGGTTATATATCAAAAACCAATTCTGTTAAAAGTTTGGATGTAATTTCTAAAATAGACTTCGGCTGTTGTCTGCTCTATGATAGGGTTGTTGTCGCTTTGACACATTCCCAATTTCCATTCCCAATTTAATTTATCATCATAGATACCAGGTTTAATTTTGTATTTACGCCCAATAAAAATTGTCGTTAAAACCGTTCTCATGGGCGCAGAATAAATCGCAATCAAATCAAATTTCGAACTAACAATAAAAATATTTTGGACCGTATTTATATTTAAAAAAAACAACGGCAGACAAATTGTTCACCGATCTCTGTTCTTTTCCTGTAAATAATTTACATAAACTTGAAGATGGTTGCAACACAATTCCATATTGCAGTCCTAAGTATGAAATCGTTCAAATTATAATTACATATTTATATGCTAAAAAAATATATTCCCAAACAGAGGAATTACAACTGCCTGACGCACATTTGTTGGGACTTTTGATTGAAAGTTGAATTTTGAAACAAACACAATTGATAAGAATACGTTTGAAGTTTACATGTTCAGTACAATTGATACTATTTATCTTATTATGTGATTATTTAGAACTTTCAAATTTCAAAACAAATAACCAATATCAAAGCAATGCTAAGATAACATAAAGTTAAACACTTAAAATTAAATATAACCTAAATCCTTAGCTATAAGCTTATTAAAACTCCAGGAATTTCCATTTTCTTCCAACACATGCATTTTAATAAATAAAGTAGTACTTGATGTAAAGAGTTGAAATATAAATACAATTTAGTTGAAACTCTTATTTAAAATTCATTGAATTGAACTGTAAACATACAAAAAGATAAGTTCTCACTGAAATGTTACATAATTTACACTCATACTCACAATAAGGAAACTTAAACAATTTCTACAATTTCATTGTAACGTTGTTTCATCTAATGTCTAAAACCCAATTCATTAAAATTTTCCCAAATCAAAAGTCAGTCCTTACATTACTAAGACCAATACATAAATAAAATGCCTACAAGGGAATTCATCCTTCAATTATAAACATTACACTGGAAAAGAAACAACGTTTCGAATAAAACTAATCAAGAGATCATTTGAGCCTTGAACATTTTACAATTTTTTAACGCTCGTTCTTTATCATGAAGAAAGGGATTATCATTCTTTTACATATACGAAGAATGAAAAAGGAATCAATTAAAATTGAAATCAGTTCAGTTATACCGGTAGTCTTGCTACTAATATTTTTCCTAGGGCTTTTTTCGCATTTTCTTTAATACAGTATGCCCGACGGCTATTTACGCTTTTACTTTTAATACAGTTCATATTGACACACGATTGAGGCTATAATTATAACTGTCAAACGATTGTTTTATTTCATTTTTCATGAAAAAATCGAGAAAATAAATACGTGAGAACTTGTTTGAAAAACACAATTTGCGAAAATAAGTATCTGCGAAAAAAGTACAAGTACAATACTATATATCAACCGCCATATTCCTGACTTGGTATAGAACATACCTGGAATTTATGGCTAGCCAAACTTCTGTGCTTTATGGCAATGTTAAAAATACCGCCAAAAGGACAACATTACATGACAAGAATAGAGTACAAATAAATGCAAGGACCCTCAAGACAGATAAATACATAAGTTAATAATATATTAGTACATGTCTACATGTTAATCACAGAATAACAACGAATAAATGAAATTTAACACAAAACACCTTAATAATATAGATTTGTGTCATTTTCAAGCCATTGTTCCACTGCTAATATTGACATATATCATTAACGCGTAATACCAAATTTAAGAAATAATTCATGGGGGCTTGAATATATCGTGATTTTACCACGGGTTGGCCCTTTATGACAAATATTTTACCCCTGAGCGATAGCGAGGGGTAAAATATCGGCATAAAGGGACAACCCGTGGTAAAATCTAGATATATTCAAGCCCCCATGAATTATTTCGATTCTGATAGGACACATACGGCAATTCTTTTGGATCGAAGCGCTCTAGGTGTAGGCAAATATTTGCCGTTCCCATAAATAAACGCACTAATAAACTAGCATAAAAGAACGGAGCAAACTGCATTAGTGACATGTTTAAACTATTTAAAATAATGTATTTAGACAGTTTTAGATGAATTTGAATGATAATTTATTTATATTTCTTATATGATGTACAATAAAGGGCTTTTGCCACATTTTAGCATCATTTGTGTATGTTTCCTTGTGATGATTTTCGGATTCACAAGCGTATATTTTCCCGTAAAATGCTTACATTCTAACGTCATTGTTCTATGACGTCGGGTATCTCATTCATAAAAAAGCATATGACGTGGGAGTACAATCGGAACAGCACTGGCAATATATTCATATTTTACCACGGGTGTGTACTCAAAGCGTTTGAAGGACGTCATGTTAGAATTATTATTAAGGAGATGATTTTCTTATTTCCTATGGTTAATTTTACATTTTAAGATGTTGACGTTGAGGTGTTTCCTTCAAAAGTTTGACGAACGCCATCAAGTGTTGGTTTACATTAATGAATATCTTTTGCCACATATAGCAACAGATTTGTCCCAATGTTCGTTACCACGATCCTGTCCTTTTCTCTAGATCGTGCCATCACCGAATGGGATTGATCGCTAATCGTGTACTTACCATGATCAAAGCGATGTTTATAACAAGTGGTGCATGACCTTCAATCACCAGAGCACGTGAGCTTACTTCTTGGTCTTGTTGCTCACTTAAATTTTCTTTGTACTGTTTGGAAACTTATTTGTGTTCTCGCTTCTTTTGATTTTTGCCACGTTTTTTTTTATTGGTGAATATTGAATGTTCCCTCGGTATCCTTCGCCTCTTTTATGTTCACTATGAATGACCATAAATAATATCAATTATGACATAAGGACGCGACATGGGTTACATCGAAAGTATATCTTAACCATATCGGATTACGGAATTGTCTTTCAACCCGAATATTGTTTTAAATATATCTTACTGTGTTCTATTTTCGTGATCCTTGTTATTTGCAATTCAACTTAACACATGCATGACTAATAATTTGGAACTTCAATGTGCTTTTCGTTTATTTGAGACTCACCAGTGTCGCTCGAATAAAAAACACGCAAATTAAAATAACATGTATACTAATTCAAACTTCTCGAAAAAATGCAAGTTATAGGGCTGGGATGATTTCTGCCTATGTAGATACATACTTATATTAGTGAAAAATGATATAACATTACAATGGCACAATAATCAATCAGCAGTCCGACACAAACAGACAACATAACATTCGAAAAGAAAAACAACAATAACAAAACATCACATAGAAAACAAAGGGTATTTGGCAACACCGGGCCCAACATAAAAAAAACCCGGGGCGAATGCAGGCCTCTGGAATGGTCATACGTGCCTGTGAGTGCGAAATATGACAGCCATTGTGTTATTCAAAGAAGTGACGAAAAAAACGATGATAATGGTTTTTGTCAATCAAGGAGTGCGCACAATTTATAAACAATTCTCAGATGAAACAGATTCAACACATGCGCACAATGCTTTGTCAATTTGCTGATGTTACCATATCAATATGCACTTGGCCGCAGAATTGCTCCAGTGAGAGTATATATTTTATTTAATTTCAGGGTTTGGAATATATGCTCTTTTGAAAATACGTAAGTAAAGCTTAAATGTTCTACACAACATATTTTCTGTTAGCAAAGGCATAGAATTGGTTGCAAAAAAATTATATTTTACATTTAAATGCAATATTTTTTTATTTAATTGGTATATTTCTTTATCTAAATGCAACATTTTTTTATTTGAATGATATTTTTTATCTTTAAATGCAATATTTTGTATTCAAACGGTATAATTTGTCATTCAAATACAGTTTTATTTTGTGCAATGTCAATTTCCTCTGGAATCACTTTTTCAACAATCAGAGGCTCATTAAGGGATGAAAAAAAGTTATAGATACACCGGAAGCAAAGAAAGGATGATAGCAAAAGGTATCTAATGTATTTCTTGTACCCTAAAACAATATTCGCCGTGAGATCTATCCGCTTTACTTACATAAATTTGTCTGTGAAAGCAATACTATATTTCGTAAAAGAGCGTTGTTGAAGCTAAAATATGAAGTTACATTGTTCTTCGAAAATGTCAAATAAATAGTTTAAAGGATAAAGTTTAATTTCTTTTTAAAACAATTTGAACCCATCACATACTTCTTTCATCCATTCTGATTCTGATGATTTGAAGATAGAGGAAGCCAATTAAAGATCATTTTCAGTTCTTATAGTAGCTACATTATTAGGAATCAGTATAAATTTGACGACAGACTATACTTGTGGATCTTCCTTGTCAATAACTCCCCGAAAATTTCATTTGAGTGAAAAGTTTTAGTCTATCCGTCCAAAACTGGTTTTGAGTTTTCGAAAACTACCCCTGATGACAGGTTAGTTTTAGGTTTACCAAATCCATAAAAAATGATACTTGAAGATACATTGTCGATAAAATAAAAAAAAGTCATATAAGGATCGTAATTTTTTAACGATTGAAAGAATTAGGTTGTTGATGGGGATAATCCTTGCTTTGCTGTTTTCAAATTAAATGCAAAACATTCAACATAAGTCAATTATCACTTTGTTGCTTTCGGGTGAATTCAATACTCATTAGCTTTAGCAATTAAAAAGTTGATGCAATGACTATTAAACTTATCGTTATTTTTTTATTTGATAGTTTAAAACTATGTAATGCTACCTTTCGAGATAACACTTTCAGCTGCAATACCTACATTACTGACCACACAATACCTACCCTTCACGTTTGAATTGTATAACATTATTATACTCATAGTGTTATATCAAAATTTACGATTAAAACTAAAATAAGATTTTCAAATTGAAAATAATTTAAAAGTACAGAATATTCCCTATCAATACAAAATGTTTATCTTTTGTATTCCAAATTTAGCATTCTATAAGAACATGAATGTAAAATTATTTCCAAACATTATGCAATAAACATTCATAACCCTCACTTGCGTTCCTACGCATCTTTTCCTCGTTATTTTATCACCGGAAACTACCTGTCATCGTATGTTGACAGATTATATTCTTTTTTTTAATGTGCATTTTTTGTTTCAGCATTTTTTCTAAATGAATTAAGCGATGTTCAGTGCACTGAAGGCCAAACTGCAGAATTCAAATGCTGTGTGAGAGACAAAACAACAACTTTATTTTGGTCAATAAACGACCACCGAATTATGAACAACCCAAGATTTGAAATATTGACCGAGGGATGCAGTCACAAACTTAAGATTTCAAGAACAAGTCTCGAAGATTCTGGTCAAATAACCGTGAGAGGAAAAAATGGCCAATGTCAGGCACAACTTACAGTGAGAAGTAAATATTTATGTATTTGCATGAGATCTTTTTTCAAGCATCCAACGAATGAAGCACTCAGTGTGTTTGTAAAGCTTTTGGGTTCAAAATGAAATACAATATGAAAAGAAGCAGCATACATCACAAAAACCGACGACAGTTGACCATAAAAATTCAAATCTATGTAAGGAAGTATAGTGCCAAATCCTTTTGTTTGGACATGCATGAATTCATATTTGTTTGGCTTTTTTGAGTTATTCGATGCATACGATGCATTTGAAAAAAAAAATATAAACAACAAAACAAAAAAGAAATACGAAAACATAAACAATGTTATAAGGTCCACACACCAAATGTGAACTTGTTTAACGATCCCATTAGAAATAATGATTGTTTGTGTTTGTTTGTTTGTATAATGTAATTTTTCATGTTTGACAAATGTAAAATAGTATGTCGAATTAACTGGATGTTCGATACTCTGTTTCAAAATAAAAACGCTGTTTCAAAAACTGTCATTACATTGAAGTATAAAAATTGAAGGTCAATGTCCCTGAATTTGCGATCTAAGTCGTTGCAAATGTGGAAAATAAAGTTTTAATTCATTTAATATCAGCAAAAAAACGGCTCCTTAAATCTTTCTGAAAAGGAAGGCTAGTGGGGAAAAGTGTTTTGTTCACTACATAGGTAAAACTAGACTATTTTGAATATCTGACAAAAAGTATCGAGCATCCTTTAAGTGGGGTTGCCTTTTGGTTTATCTCTGGAATAGAAGAAATTATTTTTCACTTATCAATTTTGAAAGTCGGACATTTAGAGCCTTCTTAGTCCTGAATGTTCAGTATTTCCTCCTGGTGGTTAACCTTATCAAATGGCTAGTTTTTAGAGCCGTTTTTTCTTCTTGTTTTCTCCTGCTGTTCGTAGTCGTACTTTCTTTACTACAAAATAAATGTTGATTTTTTTTTCATGCGTCTCTTTGGGTTTTTTTCTAATCCGCAACGGTGATAAAATAAAAATCATCACATACCACCACGGTAGGATTTTAGGAATAACCTTTTCGTATAAAAATGAGAAGATCCAGATTGCAAATGAGACAACTGTCGACATGAGAAGACCAAATGACATAGAAATTACCAATTGTAGACCACCATACAACATTTAAAATTAAGCAAAGTCCGCACCGTATAGATGAACTTTTAGGCCATGTCAATTGGTTTATTCAAAGGAAATGGTTTTCTCGGAATTCGATCGATAAAATCTAAAATGTATTTTCTCAAAGTATCTTGTTCTTTGCAGTAACACAGCAAATATCAGTTGTAATTTTACTCACCTGTATCCAAAAGATATTTTTTTCACATCGAGATCAACAGAGTTCATGAATATATGTATTAGTATATCATAATTTATTCAGCCCCCTTCATTTTAAAAGTTAAATCATCAGCTAATAAAGCATTGAGTAATAGTTTAGATCATTTATTGAATAGTTATGCATGTTATATTTATGTCAGCTACTCCTATTAACGTTAGGGTAAAACCAGATTTGATTTTTTGAAGATTTGTTTGTGGGAAAGATGAACGATATCTTATGCACTGTTGGTCAGACAGCCGTTTTAAAGTGTCAAGTGAGAGAGGATGTGGAGTTAACGTGGTATCATAACAACAATAGAGTAATGAGATCTGAGCGATTTTGTTTTATGTCCGAAGACAAAATCTATAAATTAAAAATAACGGATGTAACATTTGAAGATAGAGGACAATATAGCATTGCAGCAAA
Source organism: Mytilus edulis (assembly GCA_019925275.1). Classification (NCBI taxonomy): domain Eukaryota; kingdom Metazoa; phylum Mollusca; class Bivalvia; order Mytilida; family Mytilidae; genus Mytilus; species Mytilus edulis. Next base: position 110,561,977 of record CM034351.1, read on the forward strand.
TAACGTAGAATGTAAAGCATTACTGATAGTAGAAGGTAACTTAATGTTTTAACAGTCATTTATAGTAACAGAATAATATGCATTGGCAGATGTTTAAATTGTAACTAGCCATATGGCCACAAACCACAATTAATTCCTCTATCAGTTCTTTATAACGGTTTGTCACACTAAAAGAACAATTCCCTGCTTTTTTGTGTCTTATTGTTGGTGTGCGTAATGTTGAGTACAAGTCCAACGATATAACCAACTTTCAGAAAAAAAATGCACGTTAACATCATACAAATTTGGCCAATTCACCTCCATTCCCCTATAGACAAGTCAAGAGATGTTCCGAAAAATGTAAGTATCACCTAAGATGACATCGCAGATGTTTCCTTGCAAGATTTTCTTGAACATGTTGAACCCTCCACAGTTTCATAATAAACATAAGGGTAAACCAAATAATGTTCCTTTAATCTTTTTCAGTAAGAAACACAATTTTCTTCTTTTTCGTAAAAGTTCCCTGCTTAAGTATTTGATATTTTCATTTTTTCTAAATACTTGATCGTTTTGTCCACTTTTTTTTTTTTTTTTTTTTTAGAATTTATAATAGTAAATTGCAAAAGTGTCTAACACATTTATAACTTCCAAATCAGTTAACATAGTAGAATATATATCGACTCATTATAGGAAATGGATCACTTAAATCCAAATGTTTCCTGTTTTTATTTTTGTAAAATAATTTATAGTAATGGAACAAGCACAAGTACAATAACAAACACATGGAACTCCAAGAAAAATTCAAAACGAAATGCCCCTCAACAAATGGTAAATCCGAAAGCTCAAACGAATTGAAAACAAATGCCATGGTCCTTTCTCGGTATAGGCTTTTCGTGATGTATAAAATTGTGGATTTATCCCTGATTTATAGCTAGTTAAACCTCACATTTGTTTTACACTCGCTTAACAATTTCAAATTAAAATTTCACTACATTGACAATGTGTGAGCAATCAAATAAACATAATAGGTTAAATTTCCAAAAGGGTTATACAGCAGTAAAATCGGTATATGACAATTAATGTACACGGCTCGGGTAACCCTACTTGGCCCAAAACGACGTAGGAATTCGGGGTAAAGAGTCATCCCGACGTTACATTTCATATACTGATTTGATTGACCAATAACTATATGAACACATTGCGCCATCAATTTACATTTTCGTTTTGCAGTTAGCGAACGATATTCAATTTAGGGCTCCTGTGAGTGTTCTTTTATAGGGCAAAGAAAGGGGTGGAGTAAATATGCTTTTCAGAAGTACAAGGTTGCATTGGTAACTATCAATATTTGTTTTGCTGTGCATAATCCATATTATTGCACATTAAGAACGTCAATTGTAGGTATATTTCTGAATGTTTACATAATTCATAAGAGTAATTGTCTTCTTCAATGTTATGTTTTTCTACATTTGAAAATGCCTGTCAGGAATACGATAGTTGTTTTCCATTCGGTTGATGTGTTTTATCATTTCATTTTGCCATGTGATTAGGTTTTTTCCGTTTTAAATTTTCCTCAAAGTTCAGTATTTTTGTGATTTTATCTTTTTTTTTCATAGATGTAAATCTGCTTTCTAATTAAACATTTCATTTTTTTCCTGTCATTTCAGGTAAACTCCCTGAAATATATTTGAAACCGTTTTGTTTTGGTGAAAATATTATATTACCGCCTACTTATGATGCATATGCGCTGGAATGGTACAAAGATAAAGCCAAACATGGTCCTGGCGATAATGAATCAAAGATATTAGAAATTAAATCTGCTTCTTTCGAAAATGAAGGGATCTATTTTGCTAAATTTGACCATCGAGTCATTACAGTTGAGATGCATATTGAAGGTAATATGATTTGCTTAAAATTTTGTTTTATTTTTATTTTTATTTCAAACTTTATTGTATTACAATCTGGGACTTTTTAAATGCTCGATTTGATTGCAGTTGTAGTTATTTTTATATCAGTATTTCAAATTCGGAGACCAAACTATACACCAAACAAACAATGACAGAAGGTTGCTTGTTGAACTAAACTGTTTGTATGTACGATTGTAATGTCCGTATAATACTATCGTTGCACCAACAAAAACCAAAAAAATATCCAAACATTTTGAGATCTTTAAATTTGAAAAAGTAGATTCAAATCCCTCTTCGGGAAGGACAAAGATTTGCGGCAAAAATTTGCAGATCTCATATTTTTGGGATAGTTTGTGTCTTAATATTATTTGAAGCGTATGAGGGTCGCTCCGAATTGACATATATTGTGAAGTATATAATAAAAACGCTTTGATGTGACTGCATGGTAGGTATTAGTAACATGTTAGGTCGGACATTCATCATGCACTGTGTTTCAAATTTAACCTGCAATTGGGGTCAGTTATACAGTCTCTTAAAATCTGTCAGGAACTGATAGAATTGTTTTGGAAATTCTGTAGATAAGATCATTCTGACGGCCCAAGAATTGTTCTGGTGGAAACGGTTCACATGCACCTGTATAAGATTTATTCATTTTTTTTTAAAGTTATTTTATATATGTTATCAATCTTATACGTTTTTCAAGTTTGGTAATACTTTATTTGTTTGTTTATCTTTTACTTTCTTTGTTTTCAATACATTGTTTTTATCCAATCCATATATATTAATTATTTCTCTTTTACATTTATTATTTTGATTAAAATATTTTCGTTGTCAGTTTCAGGAACAATTATCAAATCTTTCGTTCGTTTTTTGTCTCTTCCCCAACTTGTACTGTTTGTTCTGGTTTTGGTGATATACATTTGACGTGGTTCTATACTTATGCATCCCGTTATTGCGTTGTTTGTATTCTTTTTCATTTTAATTTTGTGCTTTGTCCGTACGACTTTTTATGTTTCTTTGATACAAATGACGTGTTTCTAAAATTTATAATCCCGCCGTTGTGTTCTTGTGTTATTATTTTTTTGCATACTTTGAACGACAAAATAATTTTATATCTCTACCTGTGTGACGTTTACTTTCTGATGTCAAACACGCGATTCTACGCCAGCCTTAATGTTAAAATTACGATTAGGCATACAAAAAATAAAACACAAACATAAGTAAGCAATGAATGAGGTTGTTATATGTGATATTTTCCTTTTTTGCTTCTTTGTTAGACATTTGTTTGTTTTTGTTAAATTAAGATTTTGACACGGTGTTGACTGCTGTATCCCAATTTTCACATTTTTAACAATTATGTCTGTTTGTTTGATCCATGAATTTTTGTCAAAATAATAGAATTTGACGAGACTGTGATACAAATGAGAGGTTTAGCGCTATAAAACCAGGTTCAATCTAACATGTTCTACATAAGAAAATGCCCGTACCAAGTCATTAATATAACAGTTATCGTCTATTCGTTTGATGTGTTTGTATTATTGTGATTTAACTTTTTACATTATACTTTAAGTATTTGGTGTATGGAATGAAGGTATGGTGTATCTGGCAGGGTTAATCGGACCTTCGCCTATTTTAATAATTTTTTAGGTAATCTTAGATTTTCATGGTTATATCTGAGTTTTTATCGGACACTATAATTAATTATAAGTCGTGTATGGAATGATTACGTGGTGTACGGCAAAGTTTGTCAGTCTTTGACATTTATTTATTGGCAACAGGCTAACTATATAAGGTTAGTGGTATGATTGTAAGATGTTGTATGCCAAGTGTGATTAGTCCTTGACATCATTTGCATAGAAAATTGATAATTGGAAGTTTATTTGATATTTCATATTACAAACTTTCAGCACAAATTCAATCATAACATAGCAGCTTGTGGACTATTGTTTTAATTATTAGAATCAAATTTTGATCTTTTTGTACTGTGCTTATATTAGCGCGTGCCAAAACAAACATATCAATTATAATCATATGAGAATGTATGAAAACACTCCCCGATAGTCCTTACAATTGTTTTGTTTTAAAACAACAAAAATATTCTTTATTCTAGAGATTGCGTGTTATAATTATATTTCACTGTCCAAGCCACAGTGGAGTATTCTTGTAAAAAACCTCTGGATTTCCAGGAACATACTTAAAATATAATAGACATTATAACATTGTATTTGTATTACAAAGAGTAAAATCACAAAAATACTGAACTCTGGGCAAAATCCAAAACGGAAAGTCCCTTATCAAATAGCAAAATCAAACACTCAAACTCATCAAACGAATGGATAACAACTGTTATATATCTGCGTTGGTACAGACATGTAGAAAATGGTGGATTGAACATAAAGTTTTTTGCTAGTCAAACCTCTCACTTGTATGACGGTCGCTTCAAATTCTAATTATATATTTATTATTCTATTGAATCAATGTCTTGAGATTTATGAAAAATTCAATTTTAGAAATGATTTTTCTGTCATGCCTAACCCTTCTTTATTCCGTTATGAACAATTTATTTATATCTAAGTATTTCATTTTTTGCTCTGAATTATCGTATGACTCGAAAATGCAAAAACCTAAAACTGTGAAAAGATAGTTAAAACCAAAATAACCCTGATCTGAAATTTTGTATCAAAATACTATATGTTGAACTGACATCTTTTTTTTTAAAATTGAGTTGTGTGAGGAAATGTTCCACTTTGTCCCAAAATCTTGTAGAAAAAAGATGTAACAAAGAATAATAAGTAATCTTCCTCTTCTGTTTTACAAAAAATACATCAACTATTATGAGAAATTTTCCATTTAAATAGCCACTGCTTTGTGCTTTGTGGGAATAATATAATGTAGCAGTTTACATCTTAACATTTTCATCTTGTTCTCTCTTAAAAATTTAGATATAAAATCATTTACGAATGACATATTTTGCTTCCTAACTTTAAATAGTTTATCAAAAAATTGATACCAATTGGCTGTTTATATTGTTCTACTAGACTATTATATAACATTTTATTATAGATATATTTTGATAGTATTTGTTCATTTCACCATCTTAATTTATCCTTACTAATACTGATTTTACTCTTTATAACGTTTTCTTTAATTAGAACTTGCTGCCATTCCTTCGGGATTGAAGATTTTAATATAGTAAACTCTACAATCCAATTATACTTGTTGCTCAATTTTTCTAAAGTTAAAACCTCTGATGACTTTCCCCCACGATCCAGTATGTCGTAAATTTATATATTGATCCTCTTGCTAAAATGTTTAAAAAAAACCCACTTATTTCACGGTAGGTTTTTCGAGTGAATCGTTCCACTTTTTTCGAGTGTAGATCGGGTTTTTCTAGAGTGATAAAACATGCTATAAAGTCAATAAACTGCTATTTCGTCATCATAATATGCTTTTAAAATGACCACCCATCTTATATGGAATACTAAACATGTGTTGAGCAACAAAGAAGCACACTTTCATTGTATTAAACCAAAACATTCAGTGTTTAATATTGTTCAGATTTTTTCGAGAGCAAATTGAAACCGTCTGTGTTTTACAACAAATGATCCGGATTTTTTTTACAGGAAATTTAAAAAAGAAAAAAAGGTATTCCTGACTATAAAAAATTACTGTTTCAAGTTTATAACTATAATTAAGTGAAGAACAATATCATATATTTTCAATAAATCTCTAACAAATATCATTACGCTGATCAAAATTAACCTTTTTCAATTTAATTCAAATTTTCTGTTCGGAAAACGTTCTACCGAAACTCTCCAGTATTAAATTAGAAGTTACTAGATCTTTTATAAAACGATCTTTAAAATATAGTGCCGGGGACTCATAATCTTTTCAACTTCATTCCATGCTACTTTTGTTGTCACAGTTAATATATTTTTCGTGGTGAACTCCGGAGTTTTTAACGCCCGCTTATTTACATGACACTTCAGTCGATTTGTATAAATTCTAGATTTTACGTTTCTGAGTTATGGGGTTTTATTCATTAAAAACAAGGAAATTTTCAAGTTTTCGAACAATAACTTAAATAATGCTTTCAACAATTTTTGTGAAAGTTTTGTGGATTGTTTATATCTATTGATGTATCCTCCCTTTTGATTTTTATAACTTTTAGTATTTACGTTTCCGAGTTATTGAATTTTATTAAACAAACTAGATGTGTCGGGACTACACAAATGGCCCCGGCTAAAAGAAGGTGAAAAACACATGTGGACACAAACATGCATGGGTAGTATCCATCTCTAAATACCAATACTAGTCGGATGAAAGAGTTCCGTGATCAATGAGTAGTCAAATTTCATACTACATGTACATGTATCAACAAACAAGAAGTGAATGTACAGCATATCTAACAAGATGTGTTAAAAGGACAGGAGAGCATAGCAGAATGAAACATAAACTTGATTTGTTTCTCAAAATTGTGTCTCACGTAAGAAAAATATGAAGAATTATATACACATGGAAAAAAAGGTTGCAACACCTTGATTTTTTAAAACTTGAAAAATCAGCCTCTTGTTTTGGATGGAATATGATAAAATAATTGTAAAATAATATTGAAACATAGTTAATGATAACATTGACATTAAAACGTAGAACAAATGTATAAAAACAAATGTTTTTATCTAACCACAATTTTGATAACAAAATGAAGTGTTTTTTGTACAAATGCATTATACAACTTTTACTGTAGTCGAACTTGACAATGTCAGACATTTCAAAATTAATCATAAGATGATTGTTGACATCATGGTTGATCGGTATACGCCAAAGAATTAGTACTTTGTGCGCAACCTCTATCAAAACGGATAATCGCCTCTAACCGTCTTCTGATTCCTGCCATAAGTCGACTTATTTGTTGCTTAGGTAGCAGCAACCGTTCTTGATGAAGGGCATTGTTTATTTCATGACGTGTTTGAACTGGGGTATCCTTTCGCGCACTTGACGTTCAATAGTGTCCCATATATACTCGACAGGGTTCAAATCCTGGCTACGATCGAGTCAAGGAAGATACACAGAACTCCATTGGAACAATGGATCTTCCTCCACGATGCTAATTTCCTACTTTGCGAGCTCTGCACTACATTGGATACGGACAACAGTGTGTCTGTTCGTAAGCAAAGGTCCTTAAATGGTCTTATCGCACGATAACTAGTAGCGATGGATCGATCTCGAACAGTTCTTGTTTAAAGGCTCCTATATGTCCACCACATCCTATTAAGGATTGCATTGTTTGCAATGGGTTTCCTTCCGACCAACCTTCCTTATGCTTGATTTTCCCTAGCAGATGTCTTCGTGATCTCGGAAGGTCTTTAACATCGTTTGTTGCCTGATTTTTATTATCAAAATGACTTATAGTGGAATGGTGATTGACCAACAATACGTGCAATTGTCACAGCGACATACCTGCTTCTTTCATGCTGATAGTTAAGAGTTGTGGATGACCAATTGCAAGGTGTCAATAACTTTTAACTTGACCCATGATGTCGTCAAAAATCAGCAGAGCGGATAGAAAGAGCGGATGGTATACTCACATACCAAAAAATCAGCGCAATTTCTGAAGGCGTTTGGAAAAAACGTCTGTATAACTTTTTTTTATTTTTATTACTTGTATTTTCTTTTAAAAAAAGCAAGGCGGAACGAAATTTAAACTTGATATATAACTCATCATGGTTAACTCACACCACAAATCATTCCAATACATGACGGCGTTTATAAAAATATTTACCCTAAAATTGTTTGATGCGGAATGACGAAATGGCGTAGTGACAGAATGATTGAATAACATAATGACGGAGTGACAGAGTACGGAATGAGTAAAACTATAAAAGGGGTAATTTTCCAGGTAAGTTTTCGGACAATTTCTTAAAACTGCTTTGAGCAGTTCTCATGAACATTTTGTAAATGTTTTATATAGATTAAGATAACCTCCCATTAGTTTTTCAAAAATTTCTGATATGACATGTTATTTAACTTTATTCTTTGAAAAAGCGACGGGCGTATCATGCGCTAATGGTACAGATGTTTATTAATAAATAGGAGTAAGAAACTTACAGGACAGCAATGAAGAAATAGAAAAATGCTATATGATAAAAACATTCTGTTCGAAGAAGCCTGCTTCCCGTCCCCCCCCAAAAAAAAAAAAAAAAACCAAACAAAACAATTCCATTAATAAAAATTAAACACACACTTAATTCAATCCGTGTTTATTCCCATTGACTATGAAATTAGAATGATATTTCATATATGATTAACATTAAAATGAATAGTTCATCAGCTTAACACACTATATGTATGTACGTCTGAATCTTATGTCTATGCTTATATTTGATTGTAGAGATCAATAAAATTGAGAATGGAAATGGGGAATGTGCCAAAGAGACAACCACCCGACCATAGAAAAAAACAACAGCAGAAGGTCACCAACAGGTCTTCAATGTAGCGAGTAATTCCCGCACCCGGAGGCGTCCTTCCGCTGGCCCCTAAACAAATATATACTAGTTCAGGGATAATGAACGCCATACTAATTTCCAAATTGTACACAAGAAACTAAAATTAAAATAATACAAGACTAACAAAGACCAGAGGCTCCTGACTTGGGACAGGCGCAAAAATGCGGCGGGGTTAAACATGTTTATGAGATCTCAACCCTCCCCCTATACCTCTAGCCAATGTATAAAAGTAAACGCATAACAAGACTATATACTGTACATGTAATTTATAAGATGTAACAATCAACAATATATAGACATTTTTTTTTAGAAAATGTAAATGTTAGTACAGGTCATTATCAAACTGAAGAATACACTGGTTTCGAGCCTTGGAAAATTCTTAATTTGCCCCTTTTTATGATTTATAAACGTAAATACGCTAATACATAAGATTTAAAGGTATAGGAAATTTGTATAATCACTAGATTAAACACAGCCGCACTTGCAAAAACCAGGACTGATCTCGAAAAAAACTCGACATATAAAAATGATTTAATCTCAAAATTTAAAGATATATAGATGTCATGGCTGCATTTCCCTTAGACATTTGTATAACAATGTGTATGAAAATGGCTTTATTCTCTATTTTGGAATAAAACCACTGCAAGGCTTAAATTAATTTTTTAACGAAAAATAATGTCGGATTGATAATGTCTTATTTTTCTCAAATACTAAATTACCTTGTATAACCTTGTATATTAAACTCAATCTTCTTTCTCACGTCTTGGCAGAAAAGAAGTCTGTTTGTTTATAGTTTTTTTTATCATATTTAATCGTAAAAAAGTGGTCACATGCGGAAAAAAAAGATCAATTCACTCAAAAAACCACGATCCCAGCCGGACACTATCCTACCGTGAATTCACTTACTTGACCTAGTGATATTAATAATGGAATATTCGAAACATAACTAAATATTGCTTCATTACTTTTATACACAAAACGCATTTTCATTAGAAACATTATTATAAAAATGGAGAAATACAGAATCAAAATATACATCAAGTCCTGTAGTGCCTTTTTACTAGTTAACCCTTTTTTTTTTATCACTTGTATGTATATGAATTACTCCAATGAAAATTAGGAAATTATTCTAACAATTAGGTCTAACCGATTGGGGCTGTTAACGGACAGAAATTAAGGCATCTTGACAGCAAAATAATGGTCAAATTCAGTTATTTTTTTTTTTATTTTTGTGGCCGTATAACAATTGAGGGATGTCTTCGTCGTCCGAAGAAATTTAATTTGCAGACAATAACTCGAGTAAAAGATTATGAATCGCTATGAAATGTCAACGATCGTTTCATACCACAAAATGAAGATTGGGATTAATGTTGGGGTTAAGCCCTGGCTATTTTGAGAATTCTGGGCACAAAATAGGACAACTGAACACCTTTGTTTTTGTGTCCGGATAATATCATTTAAATTTGGGGCTTATGGCCGTGTCCGCTAATGATTCAGAGTCATACATGTAGAAGCGATAAAAAAACAAGCAATTTTTATAACAATTAATATTGCTTAATTCTGAATAATTTTAATTGGGCTTAAATAGTCGTTTAATATGCATATTCTGCCCGTATATTTAGAACTTTGATTGCGGACCGTGTTTTCAAGAGGGTGCAAATTAGATTGCAAAATTAAACTTGTATTGGTTTTAATATGCTTCATATAATAATGAATTTAGATTTTCGATTTTAGGGTTCAAAGGGTCCAAAATTAAACTTTGATCGATTTCAGTCAATTTACTTATACGTTGTTTTTTTTTGCTGCGCTGAATTGATTATATTTGCATATTATAAAAAAAGGTCTCCTCCGTATATACATTGCTGTTCAAAATGAAATACATAACACCGCAATTTCATGACAATCCACCTTAAAATACACAACTTTTTTTATCACTTTTTCGAACAATTATAACCACTAATTCCCAAATCTAATTAAAATAACATACAACCTTCTTAGAATTAAAATTTCATTAACCACAATAAACAATTAATGCCAAATTCCATGTCACAACTTGATCACATATTATCATCCTCTTTTGCTAAAAAAAAGAGAAGAAAATAAACATGATAAATCTCAGTTCATTACAATTTTTGTATTCTTTTTTTTTTTTTTTTTTTAACTTAGATGAAATCCTATTCTGTATCTTATTTGCACTGTTCATTTCTAAAATTGCTAAATTATCAAGAATAATTTCTAAATGCTAACTGTTCATTGTCTAGAAAATATAATTTCCTCCCATTTCCCATCACCAAAAGTCACAATATGTTTAAAATCCTCAATAATTGCCTGATGACAAAAACAAGCCATCTACCATAATCATCAGTATATTAAATGTCAAAATTGTGATTTTTTTATTCATCTTAAAATGTAAATTACATTTGATTATGCGTTGTCATCGTGCTTTGAATTTGCATTATATTTATAGAACAACTAATCCATGAATTAAAAATTGGAAAACATTTAACAAGTCATGGACCAAAATATCTACAAGTGCGCGTTACGCATGATTGAATTATTATTGTTCTTCAATCACCAGTTGAAAAGTTTTTAAATATTTTATTTCTGAGATTAATAAAGGCAACAGATGTTTACCGGTGCTTAAAAGTAAAAAATTGATTGAGAGTTATACATTTTATTATATTGACCATAGACATTTTAATGGAAATAAAAGGAAATATATCTATTTTTTTGGCATTCTTGATTGTTTAAGGGCATGCGATACAGTTTCGACCACACAATGAATTATTTGACGAAAATTTGCATACAAGCTTCTTTTTAACTATGCAATTCAAATATGTAATAATAAATATACCTTAACTTGCTACTTAAAGAGCGAATTGGAGTTGAAAATTTATACATTTACTCATTTAGTTTTTCGGGATATTTCTATTCTTTAGATAGGCAGTCCTATCTTTTTCGATCCAAATGACAAACACAAGCGGAATTTTGAAAAACATTTGGAAAATCGTCTTTATATATGTATGTGCTAGATTTGTATAACAATTCTTTGAAAATAATAAATTTTATCAAAGTTCCAAGATATAAAAATACGGCAATTTTCACTGTATATTTATCTAGTTTAAAAAAATAATTTTTGACTTTTGTTGGTTAAAATTGGTACAAAGAATCTTCATATGTAATCAAACCAAATGATATTCTAGAAAAGAGGGGTCTTCTGTGAACTCGATATCAAGCTAAATCATTCTGGATGATAAAAAATGCATCTTTCCCGATATGTCACAGTTTGACCTAGCGAAAATAAAATTTTACGTTAAAAACGTCTTTTACTCCCCTGTAACTGTATCGCATGCGTTTAATGCAACGTTGTCGACAACGTCGACAACGTCTTGAATACCCTTTATTAAAAATTATCGCTTTCCATTTCATAGAAAAATCACGTTAATATTACACATTTAATAATAAGTACTCTTAAGTAATTCGTATTTTTAATAGCATGAAAATCGTTTCCGTGTACATTCATTTTTTTGAAACATTTATGTTTTCTTTTTAATAGATAAAGTGCTGTTAACAAAAGAGGATTTTAACTACTTACTGATAGTAAATGTTATACTAAGGAGAGCTTTACCAGCAGTTCGACATATATTTGATCAAGAATTCCATCCAAGTAAATTGTACGATATTATCATTCAAAATGGAGTAAAACTTAATGCCCTGAAAAAAAAAAACGTCGTATTAATCATCGGCAATGGGATCTATTATCGAAAACAAGTAAGTATTTCCATAATAGTTACTTTACTGCCAACTTTAATGAGCGTTGTCAATAGATATAAGGGTACATTTTATTTATTTATTTATTTACAAGATTGATCGTTTATATAAATATACAGTGTTAATTTCCATTGTTTAACGCGAGCGTACATTTTAAATGAATAAATTAAATGAAAACTATGGTTCCTAATTTGTGCATTGTGATTAAAAAATCGTATGTATAATTACTTTCATTTGTTTCCAACTCTGTCTTGTATTGTTCCCGTCGTACTTTTGCAAATATTCTATTTCATGACTGCATCATGTGTTTCTATCAGTTTACCATAGTACTATCACATGGTAAGTTTAGAAATTAATGGTAAACCCTAGTTTTAAGTGTTTTAAGGTCTTATCTTACCGTTTTAATTTATCAACATAACTGCACGACCCGATTTTCAATTAACAGTGGTAAGATACTCGTTGCAAAGAATCCTGCTCAAACTTTTGTGAAAGACGGTTTTAATTTTGAAGTGTTGCGAGAGTTTATGTTCTATGTTGAAGGCATTTTTAGTGACCTGCAATACAAGTACTGTTCCATTGAGTTTAATTATATGTCTTCTGTTGCTGTCCTTGACCCCTGTTTTATGTATTTGACCTGTGTAGTGCATCTTGACATAAGACATTGTTACGTGTACTGTGATGGACTTTTGTGTAGGACTGCTTTGTGTATTTTTGACATGGAACTTTTGACCCGACAATGACTTTTTGACTCTTGACCTATGCACTTTTGGTGGGTCATCATGATACAGTGTGTTCCTTGGTATATTACCCTGACATAAAAGTATAATTATAAATTGACTTTGCTTCTGAATTTGTAGCATGAAGATGTATTGTCATAAGATGGTGAGTGTTGTGGCACGAGAAACTTCATATGAGCATGACCTTTGCCCTCATTGTACAACTTGTATATTTTGTTTGAATTATATGGAGAATTGTCTGGTTGCACTCATACCACATATTCTTATATCTATATTATATATTTGTTAGTTTTGTGTACCCCGATGACCCTTTCCTCAACATTTGCTTTGTGTTGGTTTTTTTTTTGTCATTGAGTCAGGAGTCTCTGGTTTATGTTAGTCTTGTATGTTTTTAATTGTAAGTTCGGTTTTATGTATTGGAGTTTGAACTAGTACACATTTTGTTTAGGGGCCATCTGAAGTCCGCCGGCGGGCGAGGAATTTTCTCACTTTGTTAAAAAGCCATTGGTGGTCTTCGACTGCTTTTTGCTCTTTTGTCATGTTACTGTCTCTTTAACACAATCCACATTTCCATTTTCAATTTTTGAATCGAAGAATGTTTTGATCAAATAAAAACTAAATCTTTTAATTGCTGTGAAAAATTAGAAAGAGCATTTACTACTTCAGTAGCACCATGTGCTGCCAGTTGTGATAGATATTTCAAAATGTTTCAAATGGTTCAATCATTTACCTTGAATCATGGACATGCAGATATGGATAGTCAGTTTAAACATCTTTAAAAATCACACAGAAGGTATACTCATATAAATAAACTGGGAGAAGACTTTATAAGTTTGATTAACTTGTGTCTCATCCCTTTTGCACATTTACGCAAATAAAATATGTTTAAACTAAATAAACTGAACTCAGTGCAAAGAACCTTTAAAGTACACTTAGACATAGAGCTTAATCTATTGAAACACTTCGTTATGCTGGTCACTGTATGTTATCAATCGCACCGCAATCCTAAAAAAAAAATATGCAAGTTAATTCTATTAGATGTAGAATTCAAAGAAGTAAATAAACTGTTTACTGAAATAAATGTACAATATGTCTATGAGCCACAGATAGACACTCTGCTTGTGAAAAAAACCCACAAGTAAACTTCCACATATAGATGCAGGATTCACGTAATTTTTACTGTTTTGTGACCATAAGCATTGTGTATAAGTTAAAACATTTGGTTGAGGCAAACTTATTAAAAAGAACGAAAACGAAAAATTCAGCATTTTCTATGTTTTTATAATGCCCGCGTCACACTGTCACGATTTTTATATACGATTGACACCCGAATGCGAAAATTGTAAGTTCGTACGAAGTTGGTCCCGATCTCGTTAAAATACCAAAAAGTGACCGAAGCAAGTACGATGAATAACGAAGTCTATACGATGGTGCTAAAATTATGTACGATAGCAAAAGATGGACATACGAAGGTTAACCGAAGACGGGTATTTAAGCTTCTAACTCAGCCGAAGCCTACACGATGGATCACGAAGGCTACACGATGGATTACGAAGGCTACACGATGGATTACGATGATGACGCGATGGCCATACGATGTCTAAAAGACGTCGTGTACAGCTTACGATGCATTTAAATTATATGCCGAAGGCATCACGCTTTTTAAATTGTTTGATCAATATTGAATATATATCATATTGTACATTTAATTTCTGGTTTAATCATAAGACGGAAGACCGTGGGCTTGAAGGTTAAAACTTGACTCTGAGTCTCTGCATATAATGCCACCAAAATCAGGGAGAGGACGAGGAAGAGGGAGGGGTATGAGTCTGTACAAGTCTGCCATGCATGGCGGAAAATCGATAATTTTGTCTAATTCTTATAAAACTTAGTTTGTTATCCCCTCGCCTACTACATGTATGTTGCGTGTAGATAAAATTGTTATGGACACTCTAGAACCAAAATGCTCAAAACTTGGTATGGTGTTACTCGTTAAGAATATCTTAAGCGCTATTGACTTTAAAAGTTCAAAGGTCAAGTCACAGTGGCAGTTGTAATACAAGGCAATACCACCCTTGTGAACACTCTAAAACCAATATGCTTCAAAAGATTTTAACCACATTTGGTATATTGTTCCTCCTTGTAATGATCTGACATTTTTTATGTTCAAGGCCAAAGGTCAAGGTCATGCAGATGGACTTGTTTTTTCTCCTTAAAATAACATAATACACAGGAAATTGGTTGCTCATTTTTTTACCTGCTGGTTCTAAAGACAATATTAAAGGTATTTCCAGTTACTGAAAGTTTTGGTTAATTTCTAAAAAAAATAGTTTATGTATCAAATATGCATATTCAATTTTCCATTTTCGGCATGTGTCATATACAAATATAGTGTCCATATTTGTCCCCAATATGTTCCATACGAGGGGGTGCCACGTTCGGCATTGCCTTGTTTGAACTGTAAAATGTGTACACTAGTTTGAATAATCACCCATAATTATGCCCAGGTTTACTGATCTATCTTAAAGGTAAGGTAATGGGTTCGTTGATCCCATTTATTCAAAAAACAGCTCTTTCCAGGAGACTATCATAATAATATAGACAAAAGGAAGGATGTGGGGAAAGCAACAAATGCGGCAAAATATGACATATAGAAAACAAAATGGTTATGGAGTAAACATTCGTGTGACAACAACTCAGACCATACATAAAAAATCAGAATAATGAAGAAAAAGTTGGTTTCTCTATATACGTGTACCTGCAGTGTTGGTGTACGAGGCGCGTTTATGATTTTCATTATGTTACTTGATATGAAAAATTGACAAACAGTAATATTTTACTTGTAAAAGTAAATCCTGAGCCTTTAATAGCTGCTCTTTTTGCTCCATTTGAATTAATAGAAACAACGCTGTCGCCTTTCTTGTTCTCATAGAATCATATGATATGAGCTCCATGTTTTGTGAACGTCTTCCTTAACTGTCGTATTAGACTGACCAGTGCATATCGCGCATGGCACTTTAAATGTATTTTAGCGCGAAAATTAACTTACATTTAGCTTGATTTTTTGCCGTCGTAGTTCCATCTTGTCGCCTTCGTACTTTTATTCGATGGCAACACGACGGGATTACGAGGTCTTCACGAAGTCGTGTTGCCAGCGTAAAACCTTCGGGTAGCTTCGTGATTCATTCGTGTAGACATCGTAATGTCAAAACTGCCCAATGGAAACGATGGAAACACGAATGCAGTACGATGTTCAAAGATGCATTCCCGGTGACATTACGATGGCGAGGATGGTGATACGAACTCAATACGAACCCTCAACATCGGACGCACCTTCGGGGATTTTTTAACATGTTAAAAAATTTAGAACCCTTCCCGACGTTGTCCCCGAAGGCTAGAAAAGTGACCGATGGTTCTACGGTGGTTAAAGATGGCACTACGAATAGCCCGATCTGGATACGATCAGTCCCGATTTTGAAAATTTCCATAATCGTGTTGCCATCCGCGTAAAAATCGGGACAGTGTGACGCGGGCATAAAGGAACATAATAACTCATCATGAACGGTAAAAGTGACGCTACCAATTATCAAATTTAATTTTTTTTATGTGAAAATAAGCATTGTCCCAGGTTAGGGAGATGGTGGAGATCCCGCTTACATGTTCAACCCCGCCTTATTCAGTATGCATTTGCCTGTCGCAAGTCAGGAGCCTATAAATTTGTTCGTTTCTTGTCTCGTTTGAATTTCGTTTTATCGTGTGTTTTTCTATGTTTTGATGTTATAATATTGTTTTAGAAAAAGCGAGAACGTTTGGTACCATTAAAACGTTTAATCCCTCTGCAAATGTTTGCACCTGTCCTAAGTCAGGAATCTGATGTACATTAGTTGTCGTTTGTTTATGTAGTTTATACGTGTTTCTCGTTTCTCTTTTTTTATATAGATTAGACCGTTGGTTTTCCCGTTTGAATAGTTTTTCACCTCTAGTAATTTTGGGGCCCTTTATAGTTTGTTGTTCGGTGTAAGCCAATGCTCCGTGTTGAAGGCCGTACATTGACCTATAATGGTTTACTTTTATAAATTGTTATTTGAATATAGGAAGATGTGGTATGAGTGCCAATCAGACAACTCTCCATCCAAATCTTATATTGTGTATAAGTTTTGTAGTATTTGGTTGAGGCAAACTAAAGTTTGGAGAACGGAACCCATTTTTAGGACGTTCAGGACGGACAGACAATGTTTGTTTGTTTTGATATTGTAACACAGTGATGACTGCTGTAAACATATTTTGACTATTTTACCAATTATGTCTGTTTTGTTCATCGTTGTAAATATAACGCAATTTGATGCGATTGTCATACAAGTGAGAGGTTTAGCGCTATAAAACCAGGTTGAATCCACCATCTTCTACATTTGAAAATGCCTGTACCAAGTCAGGCATATGACAGTTGTTGTCAATTCGTTTGATGTGTTTTATCATTTGATTTTGACATTTGATTAGGAATTTTCCGTTTTGAATTTTCCACAGAGTATTTTTGTGATTTTACTTTTTAAATACAAAATTAATTGAAACATAAAGTTGACAAAACCATTAAGTCACATATTTCCAACACTTAGTACTTTTTTCTAATATAACTTTTCTTTCAATGTTTAAAGATTTATTTTGTAAAAATTACCCATTTATTTGATATTGTATTTTCTTAACAGGTAATGTATTTTGTTTATTGTAACTCCAAATCCATTTCTTCTAATAAGAATACTTTTTTCAGGTTTAATTCTGTTGAACATACGTACGATTTAGTGTTTTAAAGAGATATCTGTTTCATAGAAAATGTTTGGTATAATACCATCTTGGGTAAACTATTGCTTTGCAACATATGTATCAAAATATCCAACTGCATCCGACATGTTTACGATAATTGTGATATCATATGTTATAATGTCGTTTGTTTATTTTGTTGCACTTAAGTGTTTCTGTTGTTTCGTTATTTTTCTCTTATTGTTGATGTGTTTCCCTATGTTTTAGTTTGTAACCCGGATTTGTTTTCTCTCAATTGATTTACGACTTTCGAACAGTGGCATACTACTATTGCCTTTATTTATAAGCTGTTTTTGTGTATTGACCTAAATTAATTTAATTTATTCGTTTTTATGTAATTCTATGGTTAACTTGTCGAGTATTTTTGTGATTTTACTTTTTAAATACAAAATTAATTGAAACATAAAGTTGACAAAACCATTAAGTCACATATTTCCAACACTTAGTACTTTTTTCTAATATAACTTTTCTTTCAATGTTTAAAGATTTATTTTGTAAAAATTACCCATTTATTTGATATTGTATTTTCTTAACAGGTAATGTATTTTGTTTATTGTAACTCCAAATCCATTTCTTCTAATAAGAATACTTTTTTTCAGGTTTAATTCTGTTGAACATACGTACGATTTAGTGTTTTAAAGAGATATCTGTTTCATAGAAAATGTTTGGTATAATACCATCTTGGGTAAACTATTGCTTTGCAACATATGTATCAAAATATCCAACTGCATCCGACATGTTTACGATAATTGTGATATCATATGTTATAATGTCGTTTGTTTATTTTGTTGCACTTAAGTGTTTCTGTTGTTTCGTTATTTTTCTCTTATTGTTGATGTGTTTCCCTATGTTTTAGTTTGTAACCCGGATTTGTTTTCTCTCAATTGATTTACGACTTTCGAACAGTGGCATACTACTATTGCCTTTATTTATAAGCTGTTTTTGTGTATTGACCTAAATTAATTTAATTTATTCGTTTTTATGTAATTCTATGGTTAACTTGTCGATATGTATTATCATAAAATTATTTGTGTATTTCTTTGTCTTAATTACTCGTGCATTTATTTGTACTGTATTCCTGTCATGTAGATGTACTTGAGATGTTGTCAATTATCTCAATCGATTTATGAACAGCGGTATTCTACTGTTGTCTTAATGTATGTCGGGAGGCCATGATAGTTCCCTACTATAGTTGCACTCTGTATAGTACATTTGGGTACAACACATGATTCAAAGATTTCTTATGTTGTTTTCGATAAAAAGTATTCTTCTTCTAGCATTACCTGATTTATAAATACTTAAGTAGCCTAGGTTGCAATCGAAGAGACCCCTGTTTTGGTAACAGCCTTATTTAATGAGAGAAAAATCAAATGATTTTTACTCCAATAGTTTAACATCAAAACAACCCGTACAATTCTTACCTGGTAAAGCCCGACAGATTACGTCATTAAACAGACAACTCCATCAATATGTTGCACAAGCATCAACATTGCATGGGTTCTACCCTGAGATAACTTTTGGAATACCCGTAAGCTCTCTCGTTATTCATCTCTTATAGTGGCATTATAAAGATGGTTACCAATCCCGAATTAGAAGTGAAAAATAACTATTACTAGTTTTAATAGTTCTATTTTGATGGTTTTTATGTCAAATTTGCTTTTATACATAAGTCAAATACTATATAGTATTTCACAGTTCTTGTTACCATTAACACATAGACACAATATCCGCCTCATTTATTTACTGTAAATATATGAATTTTCAGTAATATTATAATTAACTTTTTTGTAGCAATCATACTTTTACTAATTCATAGGGCAATACAATTTAAAAATTCAGTAAAACGTCATTAACATAACTAGTGTTTAATTTAAAGTGTGAAGAGGAGGAAATAATAATAGCAATCTATTAAAATTATGAAGATAAACATAACATGCATAATAAGGATGTTAAGTGTGACCCCATCGAAATCTAAATATATAATTGATTGGAGAAAATGTTCTTAAATCTCAACTAAATCACTAATCATGCAGCAAAGAAAGACATGGCTACTACATGATTGCAACAAATAGTCTACTCATTGAAGCCATGAACCAACTTCCGATTATTTTAAATCGAGATTAGATGAATGTGGTGGAATTGAAGACACTGAGACGGGAAAAAGTCAAATATCACCAGAACTTTAGGTTAAGGTTCAATAATACCGAGCTAGACAGGGCAAGGAAGAGGTTATATATTAGTATGATCTCACCAGATGATAGACAAAACAAGGTTAGAAGAACACGCATTTAATGCAACAAGAAAACCCAGCTTCTGAACTGCGAGAAGCCATAACAACATGAACAATGTAGCTTGATAAAATTTAAAGCTAGGGTTAAATGAATGTTCCCCAAACCTTAATGATGGAAAGCGTCTGGCTGTTATTAGGGATTGACTATAAGTCTTGATCTACTGGAACATTTAATGAAGGATGGGTTGAAAATGCAACTCTCTCCTGTGTACTGGTCAAGATGGCCATGGTTATCAACATATCTCATCTGCCTGTATCGTTGTTATAAGGACAGTTAGTTAGTCGGGTATCTGACGTGAAATTAACTGGTAGCAGGACTTTCTATATAAGAAATCCTTGTACTAAATCAGGAAGATGACATTTGTTTTCTATTTGTTTGATGTGTGTTGGCTTTTAATTTTGCCAATTGATAACTGATTTTATATCCGTTTTGAATTTTCTCTGGAGTTTGGTATTTTTGTTATTCTTTTGTTTTTCTGTTTTCCTGTCTACAACTTTCTTCTTGCTTTATTCGGATTTTCATTCTCGGCAGTATGAAGATGCAAATTATCTTTACTGATTGAAGTGTAGGTTAAGATTGAAATAATTGTTTCTTAAAGAAAAAGACCTTTAAAAAATAACATGTGGGTTTATATATCGCTTTTAGCAATTCGATAGATGATTGTCCTGAAGGGTCTACTGTGTTTATAAATCTCAGTCAGTACATACTAACAATTGATACAGAATATCATTGTATTTATGAGAAGTTCGTTGTCACTATGTCACGGCTGGTAATCTACACACGCAGAACATTTGGTTCTGCAATGAAAACCGTGAGAGGATTTTCCGGTTGTGCTTGAGTGGAGTAATTGTCACCGCTTCAAAAGGTATGTACATTTCTAAATCTCAATTTTCTTATTCATCTGATCAAAATATTGACAATCAGAGAATGCTATGCTGTGGTGAATACTTAAACGAAGAGATACATGTATCATTTATTGTTGTACGTAGAGTTGAACTCTTACAAAATCAGTTGCCCCACGAGAAATTGCTTAAAAAAGTGACATTTCCATTTTGAAACGGTTCTATTTACAGACCTACAAGTTCAAATTTAGTTTTTTTTAGGGCAATGGGTATGAATGTTGTTTTTGGCGACGTGAACGCTGTCCGGTGTTGATAGACGTCTTAATAATTCCAAAAACTACATTTTTTCATTAAGTCATGCGTGAGGGGATCGGTTCTGATTGAGGACATCGTGAATGCGTGAGGGGAAGTACAAATTATATCTTTATATTCAAGACATGAGCCGTTGAAACTTAACTAAATTAGGCTACATTGTTCATTAAAAAATATTATGTGTAAACATAATAATTATTATGTGTAATTATTATGTGTGCTTAGAAAAATTTATAAGATTGAATTATGAAATAAATTGTGGGAACCTAAGTTTAATAATATGTTTCCCGAAGAATAAAAACAAAAAATGTTGTCAACGATAACCAAAAATACTGCAGAGATGTTGGGGAGTATCTCATTCGTCTTGATTCGTCCCTTTCAAACCACTCAACAATGTCCAAAAACAGGTCGAATGCAATGTTGTTTAAAGAAAAACGTCCACTCTGTACTAATGAAAAAAAAAATCAAAAATCTTTCCATTTTCCCTACGTCTGAGAGTTTATCTAAAGCCCTTTAAAAAACTTTATATTCTTCCTCAAGGTCTTCCATGTGGTCTTTCTCGTGGTCTACTACGTGGTCTTCTTCTATGACTTCTTCGTTGTCTAATACATGCTCTTCATTATGGTCTTCCTCCAGATTATCTTGGCTTTCATCGATGTTCGTGATTAATTAATTCTGTATATCTGCCTTTTTTTTCCGAAAATTTCGTGATTTTGGGTGAACAGATTACGTCTAATATATATAGGTGTTGAAGTTTTGATCGGCGATATACTTTTCTTAAATATATTTGGTGATCTCTGTGACGTATATTTGACGACAGGACTACTCCCAGAGGGTTTAGTTCGCTTCGAGGGCGGGGATAACTTGTATCTCCATGGTTATTTGTAGAGAGTCAATTTTAGTCCTCTTTTCCTTTTTCCTTTGAACAATGGCATTTTCTGAAATTGAACAAACAATTAATAGTTTGATTTCATTGAATCAGTGGTCAGTTTACATCTATTAAAGTATAAGGATAAATCTGTGCTTTTTAATCAGCATTGATCACATTTATTGGGTCAACAAAAGTCACAAAGCCAAAGATTAAAAAAATGTGTGTCCTTCCCCTCACGCATTCACGATGTCCTCAATCAGAACCGATCCCCTTACGCATGACTTAATGAAAACATGTAGTTTTTGGAATTATTAAGACGTCTATCAACACCGGACAGCGTACACGCCGCCAAAAACAACATTCATACCCATTGCCCGAGAGAAAAAAAACTAAATGTGGACGTGTAGGTCTGTAAATAGAACCGTTTCAAAATTGAAATGTCACTTTTTTGGCAATTTCTCGTGGGGCAACTGATTTTGTAAGAGTTCAACTCTACGTACAACAGTGAATGATACATGTATATCTTCGTTAAAGTATTCACCACAGCATAGCATACTCTGATTTTCAATATTTTGATCAGTTGAATAAGAAAATTGAGATTTAGAATTATCTTACCTCCTATACATTTCCAGGAATATGATTGGTTAAAAGCGTCCGCGTGCAAACCGTGTATATTTGATATTAGGTTAGTAGGGAGGCGGGGCTTATCTCATACACGGTTAGTAGTGGAGTTACGTCCCTTTATATTCCTTATTAGGTAAGAAGGGGGAGGGGCTTATTTCATACACGGTTAGTAATGGTGTTATGTCCCTTTATAAAAAACAAAACGGTACTGAGAAAAAATCTTAAAAGTTCCAACAGACGAAGAAATTGATGATTAAGATTGAAACAAATTCATAAAACACATTTAAACCTTACAAGTCGTTATTGTTGCCATCTGTTTTTGTAGGATCAATGGAAGTATTTTCTTAGTGCTAACAGTATTGAAGACTTGCTCATTTTGAGAATCACTAGTCTTAATTTCACACGTTAAGATAGTCGGTAAGATAAATTCGTTACATAGTGTGCTAGTGACGTAATACGGTATATATGGGGTCAGTAAATTCCATATGGGGATTCGAGCTTCGCTCTCACCCCATATGGAATTTACTGACCCCATATATACCGTTCGAGCTTCGCTCTCACCCCATATGGAATTTACTGACCCCATATATACCGTATTAGGTCACTAGCACACTATGTAACTAATAATGTACATACCTTTTGAAGCGGTGACAATTACTCCACTCAAGCACAACCGGAAAATCCTCTCACGGTTTTCATTGCAGAACCAAATATTCTGCGTGTGTAGATGACCAGCCGTGTATGTATGACAGGTCTAGGCCACCTATAAAATTATAATTCATCACTAGAATTGTTTCCACCGAGAACAATGATCATATGACTCCATTTGCCCAACAGAAGAATCTTTTATCAAACACGATGTTAAGCATGCGGCATACAAAACAGGTTGCATATGGTGCCAATCATCTGTATGTCCAACGGAAATAAAAAGCCTGAATGGGGTTGAAAAAAGCAAGGTGGCATGTGTCTAGTCTTTAAGACAGCACTTCATCATCTTGCTCAGACTTACCAATAGCTACTTCTGGCTGCATAACTCCATGTCTCGTCAAGTACAATTTCGAAGGCTAGAATTTAGTTTATGACAGGACCTTTCCCTCAATATTCGATTGACCATTTGATTTAATCATCTCTTACGTTTATTTTTTCTATTTTTATTGTACTTCTAAATTACTGTTGTATTCCGTTTTTTATGATTTCGGTTTACATATTTACATATCCCGCCATATAGCTATTATAGTATTACGGTGGTATTAGGAATATGTTCCCTTGAATTTTTTGTTTCCTTTAGGACGTGCTTATGTATATTATTTTTCTTTGTTATCTTAGTTATTGATATTTTTATATAGATTTGTAATTATTAGACTATATTGACGGCTCTATGACAATTAGTTTCACTTTGACTTATTTGTCTTTGTTTTGCTCATACTTACTTAAATAGAGTTTGATTTTCTTAGAATTGTGTTATTTGAGGTGTTTGAGTATTTGGTTTTGCCTGTTGTGTGTTCGAGGAGTTTGTTAAGCTTATCCTTTACTTTATTCTTTAATTCGAGAGAAAATGAATTGTTTAAAAAATAGTAAATAAAAACCTAGAAAATTAAATAAAACTATCATTTACCATAAAATACAATTTCGTTCATTTATGTTGATTTACATCATGTACAGGTGTAATACCACCAAATCATGGTACGTCACATCCGGTTGTATACGAAAATAAGTCGAAAAAAATATTCCCTTGAATTTGACAGTTGTAGGTAGTTAATCCTACATTTTATTGCAGTGAAACATTTCTGTGTCATAAACATATGTCTTGGGTATTTCAAAGCACCATTATTTTTTTATTTGGGATTTCTATAGAATATTTTGTAAACTTGAGGTTACATGGTTACTAAACCTTGTACACAGATTAAATAAGGGGAGAAATTTCATTGCATATATCCCATCAAAATTGAAAAACAAAAATACACAACAGATACTAGTAAGTAAACCATTGTTTAGAATTTGATGATTAGAGACGGTTGAAAAGAAAACCTTACGACAAAAGAGATAATTTCAGCTTCACAATTGGGAACTTTTTTTTTATGTATATATCTCCGAGTTGATACAATAATCAAGAGCTTGGTAGTAGGTTGCTGCTCACAAGGAAGCTACTAAACCAGAGTTCAAAATGTGTACTTAAAATCATCCCTTTGAAAATTTGAATGACGTCATTTCGAGTTGGTTGACCGTTACGGAACATTAGATTCACAAATTGCGACGGAAATGTTCAAGTCGGCGTAATCACAATCCTGTCCTCTAGATCTGTCTCGAATGTGAACTATCTAATTAGACTTATTAGTGTGTTAGTAATAACATGAATTTATTTGGGGTCTGTGTTGCTTAGTCTTTTCTTTTATATGTTGTGTTTTTTATGTTGTTGTTTGTCTTTTGTTCGTTTCTCAGAAACTGAGATAAAATGATAATTCCAACAAACTTCGTCTAAAAATATGTAATAGTAACCAATTTGATATTACAATTGCACTATGTCTAATGCTAGAAGAAAAATCTAATGATGTTTCAAAGTGAAAACGAAAAATGCCTAGATTTTCAAATACGAAATGTATTGATTTTGTTTTAGGGGAAACCGTATCGTCAAAGAATTTTGATCTTCGACTACTTATCTGCATTTTGAGGAATATTGGACCTAGAATGAACGTGATAGATGACCTCCCAGAAACAAGCAATAGATCAGTGGAAGCTAATTTATCTAGAATAAAGTATTCTAGAAATACAATTGCCCATAATCTTGAGCATGGTAGATTATTGGATAAACCATTTTATACAATTTGGGAAGACCTAAGGAAGGTTAGTCTTTATGTTAAATTCATTAATTGGATAGTTGAAAATCGTACATTCATTTTGTTTTCTAATTTTCATTTCCTTTTTATCGGTCCGCATTCGCCGTTATCACTTTGCCAAATTTCATATCCCGGTTAAATTTTTCAATTTAGTACACACGTACAATATAACCATGATGACTGTTTTGATTTTACTTCGTCTTAATCAAATTCAAAATTATTAAAGTACAAAATGATCTACTGACCGTGAACAAGAGAACACAAGAGGAAACAACATAAATCACACATACGTATAATAGTGAGCATACAAGTAACATTGCAATAAACTTGCATATTAGATACGTTACATTAATTTAGATTAATAAGAAAAATAAGATATCTATTTAAAAGGAGACAAGGTAAACGCGTTTGTTTATATTTATTAAAACGTATTGAGGATTACGAATTTCTTGTATAGATGAGCACGACACAGACAAACACTGCTTCGTCTCATCATAATTTGGAGGGTTCCTTGGAAAGAAATGTGTTATGCAAGCAGGGCTTAATTGATGTCTAATGGACACATTCTTCCTTTTTTCTAATACATTTTTCAAGAATATGGTTACCTTTCATAGAATTTCTTTCTTGAATCCAAACATTTTTTAAAAAGAGACGAATTTTCCATTAATTTACGTTTCCTTTTTTGAATGATAATTTTTCTTTGGCTACATCAAACTTTTTATTCCTTTGTCTGTAGTGAGGTTCAGAATTTCCACGAGTGTAATCTCTATGGGATATACATTCCCCAACTTATTCGATATTCAAGAGCTTGCAGATCCTACTCAGTCTTTGTAAAACGTCACCAGTGTGTGTTGATGAACAAGGGGTATGTCAAAGAACGTCTCGTCCTTTTTCTATACAAGTTCATCGAAAGAAACCAAGACCTTGTTAATAAATATGCCGTATCAACTTCACAAATAATACATGACGGTCTTGATGTATAGATTCTGCGTACTGATGTTGTTTTTGATCTTAATAACTTGTTATATTGTTCTTTTTAGTCTTTGTTTTATTATTTATATTCCATTTAATGTTTGGTTTATTTTTTGTGATATCCATTTGACGTGGCTCGGTACTTATACATCCTGTCAATGTGTTTGTTGTATTATCTTTCATTTTTGCTGGTGTGTTTTGTACCTGTTACTTTATGTGTTTCTTTGGTACATATAACGTGGCTCTGTACTTTGTTTAAAGATCCCGCTATTATGTAGTTCTATTATAATGCAATAATGTTATTGTTCTATTATAATGCAATAATGTTATTGTTCTATTATAGTTTTTAAATACTTTGAACGACAAAATTATTTACTCGCGTAGTTGTATTAACAATATGTTGATTTTCAAAAATTCTAAAGAACGTCTTGATAATTTTAAATCTCGGTCTTTTCTGAAATTAGTTCTAACAAAACTTTTGATTTTTCAACACTGTATACCATCATTCCCCATGTGAAATTATAATTTAAAAAAAAATTTAAACGACAAAATTATTTTGTATTGACGTTCACATTCTGACGCCTAACACGCGACTCTCAGCAATAAATGTGGTTGTTAAATTTGATAGATGCTTTTTGTGTTTCTTTGTTAATTATTTGTCTGTTATGGTCTAATTGATATTATGACACAGTGCTGTATCCCTATTTTGACAATTTTACCTAGTATGTCTGTTTTGTTCACGCATTGTTGTAAATATAATGGAATTTGATGCAACTATCATACAATCGAGAGGTTTAGAGCTATTAAACCAGAGTCAATCCACCATTTTCTACATTTGAAAATGCTTGTACCAAGTTAGGAATATGACAGTTGTTGTCCATTCGTTGATGTATTTTATCATTTGATTTTGCCGTTTGATTAGGGACTTTCCGTTTTGAATTTTCCTCAGGGTTCAGTATTTTTGTTATTTTACTTTGTTCTCTGTATTTCTGGTAAATTGTTAAATAAGGAATTTCTGAACCACAAATTACTTAAAACTGTTACTAAATTTCTTCCATAGATACAAAAAGAAATAAAACAACACATTATATATTTCATGAGTCAGCTTCACCAGGAACGCTCAAGGTGGGATTTTTTGTTTGATCGATAGTTGGCTGAACATGTAGTAAACTTGTTTCAAACGGTTTAACAGATCCTAATTTTTACGATGATGTTATTTAACGAGCATGGGAATTCAGATACGATCTGTTGAACTCAATAATCATTAAATATTTTTGTCTGCTTGTTGGTTGTTCTGTTACTATTAACACTACTATCCCATTTAATGGGAGGGTTGGCGCCTTAAAAAAAGCTAAACCCTTGTACTCTTCTTTATGTATCTCCCTCCAAAGTTAGAAGTCTGTAGTTAGGTTGTTGTCTTTGGTTTATTGCATGTCACAATTGTTTGAATATATATAATGAATACATTTTTAAATAAAAAAAGGATAATGACACCCTGAAGCAGGTCCATTAAAAACCTTCTTTAACATCTTGTTTTCTTAAAATCTATTTGAAATTATTTTTGAGTTTTATTAATGCATCGTCTTTATTTTCATGTATAACATATATTATTGTATTTCAAATACATCAGAAAAATGCAAAAATACTATAAAACACGGTTGTCCGTTAGGTTTTGAAGTTTATATAATTATAAAACTGAATTTTGACTGTTCCTACATTCATACTCTCAATTTGTAACCCAACCTGTGATACTTCTTAAGAAACACAAAATTAAGATAAACTGTAAAATGAATCATTTCGAAAGTGATTGACTCACCAGACAGGAAACAAACACAATATTAAACAGCAAAATGACAAAACAACAAATTTCCAAGTACTTGCAATATCTAATTAGTTAGTTTAAATTATATTATAAATAAATGAATATTTCATGTAATACGTTCACATCCAACGAATTTATATAATGACACTATACCATTTGCATTTAAAAATTTTTTTGTACAAGGCCAAAATTATAAGCATCGACAGGATGTACAATACATTACAATTATTTCTAATTGACACTTTGTTCGCGAAATTGTTTAAATACCACTACGATGTATTTATGTATTATTTCATAAGCTCAATATGAAAACAATGTACTATGTGGAGTATTTCAGGAATTATGTATTTACTCTAAAAGCTAGATAATTTATTCTTATTTTTCGTCATTAGAGTACAAACATTTTCAGTTGATCGATTAACCATTAATATCCAATAAACAATGTGCTTTTTTGCCTTGCATTTTATTTTTAAATGCTGTTATTTTTGGTTTTATATTTTAAATCGTTTTAATGTTTTATCATCTATCACAATAAACCTTTTTCTTTTATTGTAGTCTATAACAGATTTATGTACGATACCAATAAATGAGAAAGTTAATGCAGTTGGACAAGAGAGCTTAAGTTGTACCGATGAATTTTTCACAACATTGACACGTAAGAAATATATTAACCTTTTTTTATGTTGACTTCAATATATATATACATATAATACTTGTTTATATTTTTTCGTTCAGGCTTTTATGATATTTTCCGTCGGGTGTATATGATCCGTTTATCCTATTTCGACTCTTCAAATTCAAGAGGTAAATTATATGGACTTCTAAATGTGTTTCGAATCATAAAATCAAAGTCAAGAGACATTAATTGTCGAAATCCGGATATGGTGTTCAAATGTTTGCAACTCATGTTTGAGGTATACCATCTTTTTTGCAAATGTATTGCTTTCTGTTGGTATTAAATTAATAATGAAGATCCATTTGTAACATGTGGTGATTCGTTTATTTTTCAACCGTCATGGCAGCTAGCAGGGTTTAAGAACATTTGTTTTTCTACATATGTTCGACCTGTAAGTCAAATTCGTTTTGTTAAAATATACTCTTTTTTCACTATTTTGAAAATGTTCTTTTTGCTGTATAGACCCTTCTACCAATAATTTTTTTTTTTTTTTGCATGCACACGTATAAAAATCGCTGTTTTTATCCAACACAATGAAAGGTTTGAATGTTGTATTCAATTTAGACTTGTATTTATATATATATCGAAGTCAACCCTCAGGTTAAATTTTCAATTAATAAAATTATATAAAAGAAATGGTCACCTGGATTTGTCCCGTCGGGCATTTAATCCCTTGCTGGCCTATGTTTTGGTGTGTGGGATGAATACATTTGCAGCCGCGTTTGGGCGCAATGTATTACATGAACTGTAAGTCTCGTGTAGGGAGAGTGTCACGATCAATGCACATAAATCAACTTCTTCCGCAAAACTCCGAGGTTGCGTAGGTGTCATGTTGCTATACATAGTTTCTGTTCAATCCACTAATCCAGGTCACTTATGAGCAACAAAGAATTGAACTAATTATTTATTTGTTCTCTCTCTGCATATGCATCAGATATTAAAGAAGTAACAAAAAGCAATCAATCTAGATCATATATTTCAGTTAGTGCGACACGTGTGCATACATAATGACCTTACCTGAACTATTACTGTGTGCATGCCATACAAAAAAGAAAAGCGCCACATCGAAAATTGACCTAAAGGTTCATAGTTATAACATTAGTTTCAGAGAAGAAAGGTTATAAGGTATAACATGAAACTGGCATAGTGAACGAGTTGGGATTGGGTTAAAGAATCACAATTACCAACAAAAAGAAACAAAACTTGTATTTCCTATAAATATTTCCTAGAGAGAGGGTTGCTGCTCACAAAAACGATTTTAAATTAAGAGATCCAATTATATTTGTGAAGTTGAAATTATCCCTTCGCAAAATTCTAAAGACGTCATCCAGAGTTATTTGACGGTTATGGCATATCCGTTGTTTTTAGCATGGTGATGTCAGTTTATTTTCGACTTATGAGTTTGAAGTCCCTTTGGTAAATTCGCCTCTCGTTTACAATATGGAACAAACAATTATTCTTTTTTTTTGGAAATTTTAGTTTATAGCGGTTTCCCGTGAACTGATATATTTTAGTCTATGAATAGTCAGTGTCTAATGTGTTTACCTAATTAATATAAAGTAAGTTCACTTTGGTAAGTTTGCGCAGTTTACTAAGAGATTTTCATCTATTCAACAACAAATAACGTCCAAGTAATTGTAGGCATAGATGAATATATCAGCAAATTGAATTTTGACAATTCTTTCATAAAGTTGGCTATAAACGATATGACAACAAATCTGACCAATTGGTTTGTCTTTCTAACTGTGTATCTATATGGTATGCGTTTTGGTTATCGGCGATGACCATAAGGAATCTGTACGTGTCTAGATCTTTTTGCTTGTTTCTCCGTGGACAATTTTTTAATCCAATAAGTTGGACAAAATTGTCACAAGAAGGTCACGAAAAGAGACCCACCCTGATTTATGGCAGTCAATATTCCTTTTCTTTAGGATATATAAAAAAGAAGATGTGGTATGATTGCATATAAGACAACTCTCCACAAGAGACCAAAATGACACAGAAATTAACAACTATAGGTAACCGGACGGCCTTCAACAATGAGAAAAGCCCATAACCCATTTTATAGGATATTATTAGACCAAACTTTATGTGTTGTATATTATATTTTATCTACATGTCAATATATAGAACGTGGAATATTGTAGTTGCAGTGTATAAGCACAAACAAACTTTCAATTAACATTACTGTCTTAGGAAATAGTTTTTGTGTGGATTTACTATTACTCATGTATATTTTTCCCCTTTCAGAGGTCCTAAAAAATGAATGCAATTCAGTGAAAGAACACATCAGGTAATTATTGAACACGCGTACTGCAATACTTTAATAAAACATTAACCTATCTTTAACCTTATCCGAATTAGCATGATAAGAAGTTGTTTTCCAGTTGAAATGACTTTTTTCAAATTTCAGTTTGCAGACAAAGTTCAAGAAACTTAACTACATTGTATACAGAATAAAGTTAAAAAAAACTGTTTAAAAGATTTCCCCCTATTTTTATTTTTATTTTCAAATTATCTAAAAGTGATCATCATTTCTGGTCCAATAGTATTGGTACCTTTGATGTTAGAATTATATAAACAAACATATATTGATTTGACAAATTGTTCAATTCGATGGGGTTCGGTTACTTAGAAATTTCGTAAACAAATATCCTAATGAGATCCTCAAAGTTTACGGTCGATCAATAACTTATGTGATCAAAACAGTATAAGCCTTTCAATATGGTAATGTTGATCCCTCATTTGTTGTTACACAAATGCAGTCTGTCTGTTCTATTTATAAATAAATTATAACCCTATGAACAAGACATGTACAATATAGTGGAGCGGCGGTAAATCAAGGTCAAAGGTCATCACTTATAATTTCCTATTTTCATCTGGAGATACAAACAATTGATATTTTTCAAATTAATAACCCATGAAATAAATTATATGAGTAATTTTATGTATCAATACTTCAATTCTTACTAGATGTTTGTCGATATTTGCAAATGACGCATTACAACGTTTTATTCAATTGTTTGAAGGAAACACGTGTAATAAAACTTTTCACCACCTAGTAACATAATACCTTGATATTTGACCTCGACAAAAAAGCATTTCTGAAATACTTCCAGAACATAAGTTTTTAAAAGAGTTTCCGAAAAGCATTGTTAATAAATCAAACAAAATTTGCAGTCATGTACAATTTCGTTTAAGTTTTTTCAGAATTTGACATGTCACTGACTTTTTAGATGATGCAAGTTTAATGAGTGCATGTCATATATTGTTTTATAACAGATATAGAAAATGAGACATACATGTACCGTTTCCATACAAAATTAAACTTTGAAAAAATCAAATTAAATTTACTAAATATGTCAAAAAATAATTTTCATTATAATTCATCTGTGTCATTAGCTATGTCGGATGATACGGCCTGGATTTTGTTGCAACTATCTAAATTTGCACAAATCAGTGCAAGGAAGATCCTGCTCTTTGCAAACACATGAATCCTGGAATGATAATTCTCCTTATACGAAAAAATAAGATATTGTAGGATGTCTGGTACCATTTGTCATTTTGCAAAATTTCCCAACAAAAGGCTTACGGTGGGCCATTATTTGGGTTGGCCAAACTTGCCGCCACTCGAACTTTACCTTGTCACATAGCACGTAGCACATGTTGTTAAAATACTAATTCAGATGGCGGAACTGTGCGGAAGTTTATAATACTTTCATCTATACCTATAGTCAACTGATGTCTCAGCAAATCAAATTGTTGTGCGATTTTTTAAATTTGTATTTCGAGTCGTATAAAGCAGTATTAAATAATCTAGCAACCCTCTTATCCTTTAAGCTGCCAATTCTAATTCTGCATTCACGTAAAAATTATTTGCGGCCTTAATAGAATAGAAATATTGCTAGCAAATACAATGCTAGATTAGCCTTGTCCTTGTTCTACAGAGAATATAATGGCAGCCCTGTAGTGCTTCTCAAGTTTTACTTTGATGTTTGAGGAACTACAGTAAGTCTGAATAATTTTATCTGGTAAAAAAGACTGGTACATTGTCAAAATTAATGACATAACCAGAGACTTTTTTTTAAAGAATAAGGTCTCTGCCTATAGTTTCAACTCCTCTTTCAAACGTCAAATCATACACAGATTTATTAGTGGATTTTATAGTCTTTATGCAAAGTATGTTAAAACAAGCCACATTATACACCGCGTTATTGAGCAAATTATCTTGCTCTTTTTGATAAATCATTTCAGCGTCGCATGCTCTAACAGGAGCGTCTTTTTGATTTGGTAACCTTTCAACAGATGCAATGGTGTGTAATGTTATTATCTTTTTATGAGATAAAGTTTCTTGCAAATAACACACTTTGATATATTGATAGGATGAACATTATTTCAGACAGCGAAGAATTTGATTAATAAGGCTTTGTATTTGGTGCTTCCTTCAGTCGAAGAATGTGCTACTGATATTAAATTCTGCTTAATTGTACAGCTTTATTACACGACAGAATAAACTAAATACGGTTGATCCAGTTCCTGTATCATTACAGAATTCATTAAAAAAAACCGAGCAAATCATCACTTCTCTTTGCAACAGCATTTATCGGTAATTTTCCGTCCAGATTCTGTTGATATAATTGATATTTCATCAACACCAGAATCGCAGATAATGCATTTGTCAACAACAACTACAACTCGCCTTTTCTTGGCATCGTGCGGAGCCAGTTGTAGCGAGACAATAAAATTTTCTGTTTACTTGAATACAAACCAAATCAAACACACCCGAAAACCAAACGAACCCTACAATGATATTCACTATCTCGGTTAAATTCAACATAAACTAATAAACAACAATACCAAACAATATTAAAAAAAAACAAGCCTTCGGAAATTCTAAAATGAACACGAAATCAACTTGATAATGACTACACAAAACCTTCGTTCAATCGGGTATAACTAGACACCACAACAGTGTCGGTTAATATGTGACAAATATCCGGACTCGATATCCTGATAAAAAGCAGATATTTAGCCCAATATTTATCTTCTTACGAATTAACTTTAAAAAGTAAATCGGGTCGATTGAAGTATTAAGCGGCAGCTTTACTGTTGTACCTTTAAAACACACGTATACTGCACGTGCAAATAATATAAGGTAAAAACGAGGATGTTTCGGTGCTATTTTTAACCATTTTCAGATGCATTGTGCTTTATATATAGGACTATTTAAGAATGCCCTTATAGTGTATGAGCTTCAATAGAAACTGTTAGTTATGAGATTTGTCTACCGAATCAGCAGAGGGGTATTCGTTGTAAGTTGGGTAACGTCAGTTACGGCTGTTTTTAACGTCATTCGTATTTAGGTAATTTAAACTCGTTAACTAAGCGTCTTTTTCAACATTCGCCGCTCCACTAATATGTATGCTGTGATTTCTGTTGGGTTCACAGTAATTTGAATGTTTACTATGCATCTGTTACGTTTGTTAACTGCTGTTTCAAGGGAAAAAAGTATGCTGGTTTACTTCCGTCCGTCTGTACAACCAATGCAAGTTTTGTCAATCCCTAACAGAATAAGGACAGCACTGTCCTGAACTTTTAGATGATCAACATTTTCATGTAAATATGTGGAAATGTTCATTGCATCTGAACAAGCCAGCCGATAAACATGATGCTACTGTCATAAGGAGTTACACGGTTTAAAAATGTTAAAGTATTAGTTATCCCATGAGGACGCAGTGTCTCAGTGTAAGATCATCCCGATGGCCTTAATGATGAAAAGGGTTAAAATCCCACTGAATAAAGGTCTGCCAACTAGCCCCACTTATGAAAATATCTTGCTTTCTGTAAATATGTTAAACACCGGAAACTAGTGTCCAAACGGCCTGGTCTAGGAGTATGTGTCGTGGGTTGACATGCTAAAGGTCTTAAGTTCAAATCCCAGCATAGAAAATTGATTTTTTCTACATAAGTGTTGAAGTTTTTTTTCAATTAATAATTATAAGTTTTATTGTGGATGAGGCATTCCCGCCAAAATGTTACAAAAACAACATTAATGAAACAGTGACCACTTCATCTCTATATCAATTCAAACAAATAGTAGGTTAAGTATGATATCATTAAAATCAATAAGTTTGCCAATTCCATCTCATCAACGCAAGGAAAAAGGGACTGATTGATTGAATGTGCATTGTTTAAAGTCTAGTGGTATGTAATAAAGAGCTGCGCTATATAGTAGGGTGCCCAGTATCGAAAAAGGCGTCTAGTTAACTGATAACACACGGCTATAATTATATGCAAAATATTGGAAAACCATTATATTTTCCAATCATGAATGTCGTCGTAAGCTACCGTGGTCACGTTTTTCAAAATTGGGTGGTTTGTTAGGGTACCTAAAGATACCTCATCATACAGGCCATCTTTAACACGAAAAATAAAATTATTGCAGTCTGTGTTAATTGTTCAAATAATACTTATCATTTAGCTTAACATTAAATTTATCATATAACGAAAGCTGAAAATATTTATATAATTGAAGTATTTCATGATCTTAGTTAGACTATTTTTTAGATGAAATTTACCACATTTTGAACGAAAGAAAATTTATTGCGTGTTACTTTCACGGAATTTTTACTCTGATTACATCAATCAGACATGGTTCATATGTATGCCAAATATCTTTCTTGTCATGTTAATCGGTGCGAAGAAAATAGCCATTTAAAATACTAATTTAGTGATAATTCTGCCTTGATTCAAACACGCCTTTTCTCGTGCCGTTAATCGTTTTGTAGCTTACACTATCAGGTCATTAACTAGGACAATTGTCAATTACCTCATTTTTTTTTGCTTGTTGTATGGTCGATTTGTATGCTTTGAATAATCCAGTTAGTTTGAAGATCGTTGTTTTGTTTTATGAAATATTTGTTAGTTTTTATAACTTTAATAGTTTTTTTTAATTGATAGTTTTGTTATAATTGGAATGTACAAATCAAATCCTGCAGTCACGTTTCGGACCCGGAATATGTCACACATTCACAGTCCTGTTAAACTATGCCCATCAAGCCCTAAACGAAGTTGGAATGAAATACAAGGGATAAGTGTTTTATATGTCAGGTTTCTACTGAATTGTTTATTCAGGAATTAGCATAAAAAAGCTTTATCAAGGCTGTGAGAACACGGAAGGATCATGTATATTTTAGTATATTGCATGATGCTTCAGACCTAGACCATCTTCGTTCTGATGATTACAAAATATTGTACCACCATTCTTGCTATAAATGTTACACTAGCAGACACAACTGCAGTTTCTTTGAGTCAATGAAAACCAGCAGGCCTTACTCAGATTTCTTGGCGAATCGATTGCTCAGCATCATGGTAGATCAACAGTTACTATGATACATGAGGAAGTCATTTATCTAGCTAGCACGTCCAAGGACCCTTAATCTGTTCAGAAGGAGTATTCAGATTTTAAAAATTATTTTGTACGCCCGATGAAGTAGATACTCGTATGAGTTTACTTGCTATTCAGGTAAACAAAGAGTTCGGTGTGAAAAGAATCAAGGGTAGGATAATAATAAAGTCACAAGATACAGATTTTCTGATCTTATGCGTTCATTACTTTCCCTCTATGCACCATACGCAAGAGCTATGGTTTCAATCAGGCACTTTTACTTGCACACAAGATTTGCGCGGCTATATACCTGCCACAAAATATGTAAAAGTCTCGGGTTTGCCATCTATAACATTCTACCAGCCGCACATGCTGTAACATGATGCGATACAACGTCATCCCTGTTTAGAATCAGTAAGCGCATTGTATTTATTAGCCTTGAAGGACAACCCATATGATTTCACCTATTTGTCAAACCTTTCTAATTGTGACATTGATGTATAGATCTGTAGATGCAGCTCGAGATCTTGATGTTAGGCTGAATGATCTCAAGTCAAAACTCAAAATAGATCATTGTGACTTAAACAAATCGAGCGTAAAATTGGCTACAATTTAAAATATCTCCCTTGTCAAACTTACTCCTTGTGATGCTACTTTTATACAATATGTAATAAGAGCTTCATTCAGACATAAATTTAATGTCTTCCCATATAGAAAAACTATCCAAACATTCTCCTCTTCAGTTCGGATGGGAAAAGAAGAATGGCCTTGTTCCTGTATATCTCAATGGTCCAATGACATATGAATTTCTGCAAGATTTAATTTGTACTTGTAACGGGAAATCTGTGTTTTCAAAGGGTTGTAATTGCTTCGAACAAAATCTTTCATGTACATATGTATGACCATGTAAGGCATATGTCAAAATGTCTGGTTGCAGTTAGAAACATTGATGAAGACGAAGATGACGATGTACTATAAGATTTCATTTTTCTGTTTGTACCTTATTAATCATTGTTGGCAATCAAATGAAAATAAAGCAGTCCATAATATGTTCTAAACAATTAATAAAACATCTTCTAAATTTTGACATCGTGGGAATTATAATAATATAAATCTATCAAGTGTGGAAAGATATTTAAAAAAAAAT
Organism: Mytilus edulis; assembly: GCA_019925275.1. NCBI lineage: Eukaryota > Metazoa > Mollusca > Bivalvia > Mytilida > Mytilidae > Mytilus > Mytilus edulis. Next base: position 110,599,467 of record CM034351.1, read on the forward strand.
GCCATTTGGTCTCTGACCTTGACGTGGTTGGTGAGCTTAAACTACACGAGACCATAAAAGAAGGTAATACTAGCCAAAATTGTTAAATTTTCAAAACCTAATGTTGAAGACATGGACAATCCATTAAAAGTTGCATTTCTGTAAATATTGACAATGCATTTTCCGATAGCAACCCCCTTTACGGCTAAAACTGTACCACTTTTACTATGAAGTTTTGAAAAAAAATCATATCATAGATTGGAAAGTTCATAAGCACTACTATTTATTTCAAAGGTCAAAATATAGGGCTGTGCGGCATATTTTCAACGTTTATATACCCCGAACTTCTAACAGTTTAAACTAACACTAAATTTTTTAACTATCACTACCTCGACTGTAGGGTTACAATATATTTCAATATAAACAACATTCACATGTATATTTCCTGGTAACTTTCCCAAGTTATGTCTCTATGAGATTCAACCTACAGATCAGAACTGGGAACCAGTATGTCAACAAAATTAATTTTCTATGAATATTCTTAATCTTCCTAAAAGAGGCGTGGTTTGAGAAACAGCTGTATTTACAAAGTGCAACCTATACAAACATTTATTCAAATAGAAAACGCTTCTAAAAAACACTTTTTCTCACATAAATACTTACTTATCAGAATTATAGCCTTTAGGAAATCACTGAATATACTCTGAGTTTACTTTTACTGTACATTTTATATCCCCCCTCCCTGTTTTATATTTTTTAGAGAATTTGAAAACAAGACTTTAATTATTTCCAGCTTACCCTATTTGCATGTTTTCTGGCACAAAATGCCTAGAACCAGTTTAAAACTGTTCTGATAATATATTGAAAGCATTTTAGAATACTGTAAATGTAATGTTTAGCAGTCAATCATTCCAACATTCAAGATTATATTAGTTATCCAATCCTGCCCCTGTCTCCGTGGAACATATTACTGTATGCCTGTTTGTCAATTTAAGTTCACATTTTCTGCCTCAAATGGTCAGTTGAGAATTCTTGTCACAACACTACCATCTGTAACCATATATCTGACACAATTTAGCTAATATATGATCTAGAAGTGTAAAAACAAAGCCAAATTTCCAATAGTTGTATGTATGCAGATACCAGTCTGATGTAAAAATGCATTTAAAATGTTATAGAGATAACTTCTAACATCTGATTTTGGCATACTTCCAAGCACAATTATTGGTTTCTATATAAAGACCTTGAAAATCATAAAATCATAGCATTTACAAGTTAAATTATTTGTTTTATGACCCAGGGGGTAGGCAATTTTCTCTGTTTTTTTCCCTTGGGCCTCAAATTTACTCAAGTGTTCTGCTGTTTTTAGCAATATGGAATATTTAATACATATTCAGGATAGAACACACTATTTTCAGTTTTGTTGAGATATTTGTATATTTTTAGCTTGTATTTTTCATGCCGCGATGACAAAAAAAGCAGATTTAGGTGTTACGGCTTACTTTTGGGTTATCGACAGGACAAAACACCCCACTAATAATATTCAGGAAGTATAGTTTCAATGACTGCGAAGAGTAAATAAAAGCACTACTAAACAATTTAACTTACAAATAAGCATGTATTATGAATTTATTTTGCATTCAGGCCTTTAAGTAAGCTACGCATACTGTAAACTGTGAATTTATGCTGAGTCATCATATTTAAGGCCCGGGATTTTATCTATCTCCATGAAATATTTATAAAACTTCATATTTGAGTTAATTTCATTAAAATCTGTGAGATAAACAAAATTTGTTTAAATTCTGTATGTTCTCTTATTTTACCCAATATAGGTTGCATTTCTGTAAATATTGACAATGCATTTTCCCATAGGAACTTCCTTTACGGCTAAAACTGTACCACATTTACTATGAAGTTTTAAAAAAAATCATATCTTAGAATGGAAAGTTCATAAGCACTACTATTCTTTTCAAATTCAAAATATAGGGCTGTGCGGCATATTTTCAACGTTTATATGCCCCGAACTTCTAATAGTTTAAACTAGCACTCATTTTTGTAACTATCCCTAATTTGACTGTAGGGTTACCATAGATTTCAATAGTAACAATATTCACATGTATGTTTTCTGGTTACTTTCCCAAGTTATGTCTCTATGAGATGCAACCTACAGATCAGAATTGGGAACCAGTATGTCAACAAAATTAATTTTCTATGAATATTCTTAATCTCCCCAAAAGAGGCGTGGTTTGAGAAACAGCTGTATTTACAACGTGCAACCTATACAAACATTTATTCAAATAGAAAACTCTTCTAAAAAAACTTTTTCTAATACATAAATACTTACTTATCAGAATTATAGCCTTAAGGAAATCACTGAATATACTCTGAGTTTACTTTTACTGTACATTTTATATCCCCCTCCCTGTTTTATATTTTTTAGAGAATTTGAAAACAAGACTTTAATTATTTCCAGCTTACCCTATTTGCATGTTTTCTGGCACAAAATGCCTAGAACCAGTTTAAAACTGTTCTGATAATATATTGAAAGCATTTTAGAATACTGTAAATGCAATGTTTAGCAGTCAATCATTCCAACATTCAAGATTATATTAGTTATCCAATCCTGCCCCTGTCTCCGTGGAACATATTACTAAATGCCTATTTGTCAATAAAAGTTCACATTTTCTACCTCAAATGGTCAGTTGAGAATGCTTGTCACAACACTACCATCTGTAACCATATATCTGACACAATTTAGCTAATATATGATCTAGAAGTGTTAAAACAAAGCCATATTTTCAATAGTTGTACATGTATGTATGCAGATACCAGTCTGATGTATAAATGCACTTAAAATGTTAAAGAGATAACTTCTAACATCTGATTTTGGCAAACTTCCAAGCACAATTATTGGTTTCGTTATAAGGACCTTGAAAATCATAAAATCATAGCATTTACAAGTTAAATTATTTGTTTTATGACCCAGGGGGTAGGCAATTTTCTCTGTTTTTTTTCCTGGGGCCTCAAATTTACTCAATTGTTCTGCTGTTTTTAGCACTATGAAATATTTAGTACATATTCAGGATAGAACACACTATTGTCAGTTTTGTTGAGATATTTGTAAATTTTAAGCTTGAATTTTTCACGCCGCGATGACAAAAAAAGCAGATTTAGGTGTTACGGCTTACTTTTGGGTTATCGACAGGACAAAACACCCCACTAATAATATTCAGGAAGTATCTATGAGTTTCAATGACTGCGAAGAGTAAATATAAGCACTTCTAAACAATTTAACTTACAAATAAGCATGTATTATGAATTTATTTTGCATTCAGGCCTTTAAGTAAGCTATGCATACTGTAAACTGTGAATTAATGATGAGTCATCATATTTAAAGCCCGGGATTTTATCAATCTCCATGAAATATTTATAAAACTTCATATTTGAGTTAATTTCATTAAAATCTGTGAGATAAACAAAATTTGGTTAAATTCTGTATGTTCTCTTATTTCACCCAATATAGGTTGCATTTCTGTAAATATTGACAATGCATTTTCCCTTTACGGCTAAAACTGTACCACTTTTACTATGAAGTTTTGAAAAAATTCATGTCCTAGAATGGAAAGTTCATAAGCACTACTATTCTTTTCAAATTCAAATATTCACATGTATATTTTCTTGTAACTTTCCCAAGTTATGTCTCTATGAAATGCAACCTACAGATCAGAACTGGGAGCCAGTATGTCAACAAAATTAATTTTCCATGAATATTCTTAATCTCCCCAATAGAGGCGTGGTTTGAGAAACAGCTGTATTTAAAAAATCCCCAATAGAGGCGTGGTTCGAGAAACAGCTGTATTTACAAAGTGCAACCTATAGAATGAAAATAACAGTCAAAACTAGACAAAGAACTGATGATCCGTTCAATAATTGAAAAGGATTTTAAAAAGTTATATCAAAATTTAGATAAGAAAACTTCCGTGTTTCATTTCACATGACAAAATTGAGGTTAAAATAGAGGTCAATTAAAAAGTTTGAACTTTTAACTTTTAGTTGGAATCTTAACTTTTTCATGGAAAAAAAATCATAAACTTACAATTTTTGTTATTTTCTTGGTTTTTTTTTCAATGGCAACATAAAATAATGACGAAAGTCATAGATAAACTATCAAATAAAAAAAAAGAACAGTCATAGAATATAAAATTCAGGCAATGTGGAATTGTTTTTGAAAACATAAATTTTAAAGCATATCAAACACATTCATTTTATTGAAGAATTGTATTCTTCGTTAGGATCACCATGGCTCGTAAGAATGCAATCAGGACATTTCTATATGTTATCTGTTTATCAGTCGATGTACTATGTCAGTAGAGACTGCGCGTATCAATGTGGTCTGCAAGTTCTATCAGTAATATAACGATTTATTCCAAAACCTAAACAATGAATAATTGAAAATAACAATTACTAAATACGTGCGTCTGAAACTCTGTTCTAGTGTTACCTTCATAATTAGTTATCAAAGGTTTCTGGAGGATTCTTTTTACAAAGTTATTGTTTTTCTGAAAATGTTGACCATATTACAGCGCTAAAATGCTGTTACTTTTATTATTCACTCCTTATTTTATTGATTTTGTAATTACATTGTATCATCGATGAAATGTATTCGTTCAGTGCAAGTTCACTTGTGCTTATATGTCTGTTAATTGAGTAAAGCCATTTCAATTGATATTTTATAGTGTGTCTTTCTATGTTGTGGTGTTAAACTTTTGTATCAGATAAGGGTGAATGTTTGGTACCATTAAAACATTTTATATTGATTAGACCGTTGGTTTTTCCATTGGAATGGTTTAACACTAGTCATATGGGTAATTATTATTTTTTAAGGCCGTAATGTTGCCTACAATTGCTTATGACAATATAAATTTTGGTTGACAGTTGTCATTAGCAATCTAACCACATCTCCTTATTTTAATGTTTAAAAATTATCCTTTCTTTCATTATGCATATGTTTTGTTTTCAGAATGTTGTCCTTAGAAGAAATTCACTATTTGCGTATTGTTCATATTTTGCATAGAGTTGCCTGTCCGGCAGTGAGAATAAAATTCAATTTACTTTTTACATCTGAACAGATCAACGACATATTGAGGGAGAATAAAAATGATATTAAAAGTTATTTTACTCCAAATGAGATGAGTGTGCTATATCCACAAAAAGGTGAGCATCAACCATATTTATTAAATCAAACAAAAAACCACTTGATTTTTTCAGTATCTTTGAATATTATTACTAAATAGATGCAGATTACTTACAAAATCGATTTAGCTTATTCGTCACAATATATGTTCCAACATCAACAGTTCAGAGTCTAAAAAGACCATATTTTGTTCTTGACCAGTCAAGTCGAGAACACATTTTTCTTAATAAGACCCGACGTAATTTCTACAGGACTTAACTGTAATCTCGACTAGTCTTGACCAGTCTTGACTCAATCTAGACCTGTCTCGACTAGTCTTTAAATTACGGTGAATCAGCCTATCTAACTCAATTATATATTGATCTTATAAAATTTCAGGTTATTTGGTATTTGGTAGTTTGATTCATTTCTGCAAAATAATAGGATTTAATAAATAGATAAAAAAGCTAGAATTTTTTGATTTTACTAAACACAGGTGGTCTGATTTGTCGGACAATTTTAGGGTTGATAGATGTTGAATTGATCAACATTTTACTTCGTTTCTGATTTGTTATTAATGCTTTAGTTTCAAAGATATCAGCCAAAAACTGCATTCTATCCCCATGTTCTGTTTATATCTATGACGGTCATTTTGGATTGTGTGTGGGGATCATTGGATGCATTTAAAAAAAACTAAATACCCTATGGATGACGAGAACCATGCTCGGTTTAATTTTGTACAGCGATTTCAAAGAAATAGATTTTTGTAAAAGATTACAAAAATTTACGAACATTGTGAAAATTTTACTTTAAAGGGCAATAACTCCTTAAGGTGTCAATTGACTATTTTGATTATGTTGATCTTTTGTAGATCGTAGTTTACTAAACATTTGTTTTGTTTACAATTTATCTCTATATATATAACATTCAAGATAATAACAAAAAAACTGCAAAATTTCCTCAAAATAACCATTTCAGGGTCAGCAAAGCAAAAACAGGTTGTCTGGTTACTCTGCAAATTTCAAACCTGATAAATCTGGACCGGACATGTGGCAGTCGTTGTTGCTTTTACATGAAATAACCAACCGTTATATTTTTCAAAGTCTCCAGTTTTACACAGTTTTGGACTTGTATTAATCATATGTATTTATCGTTACGGAAAGAAATTCATAGATGTTGAGGAAGCTGATGCTCTGCATAAACTGCCAAACGTGGCCTTCCTCCCAAACGTGTCCGATTCCCCCAAACGTGTCTATTCTCCCCCAAAGTGTCCGTTATATTCAATATTCCCCAAACGTGTCGATTTCATAACTCCAAAACTTGTCCAATAATTGTTATTCGCCAAAACGTGTCCACTATTTAACGCCAGAATGTCTCACGTCTTTTAGCACTAATACATGCATGTCCTAAATGAAATCGATAACGTTGACGGCAATTCTATGATGGAGACACTCACAGTTCATGAAGTTGTCACTTACTAACATTAGTTAGATCTAGTTAGTTCAATGCTGGTTTTTAATGATTATCATTATTGCAAATTTAATCTGTTACATATGAATTAACTTTTGACTGAAATTGCTTATTGTCCAGTTGCAAGTGTTTCATACTCATTTAGGGCGAACATACAAATAGTTCTAGAGTTGAACTAATTGTTTACTATGTAAATTATTTTGTATTAATAAACTCCAATGATGCCTTTAATAAAAATTCGAATATTGCACGGCGGGCTTTCAGGAGAATTGACTTTTTTTTGTCAACAGTTCAAATACTTTAAAAGCTCTTGATCAAATCATGAACGGATCTGAAGGTTTTCCGGCATCAATAAAGGCACACGATTAAGAGACATAACGTCCAGTGTCAAATATTTCATGCATTATTGAACGACATAATGTTAACAATACATATACTGTAGATAGGTTCTACAAAAGTATTATCATACCGGGAATTTAGAATTGGGCCTAAAATTTTACGGTTATTCAGGATTTAACACTAGTTGGGATCTTCACGTAAAAAATTTAAAAGCGAGAAAAGACCATTTTTAGCTCACCTGGCCCGAAGGGCCAAGTGAGCTTTTCCCATCACTTTGCGTCCGGCGTCCGTCGTCCGTCGTCGTCCGTCGTCCGTCGTCCGTCGTCGTCCGTCGTCCGTCGTCGTCGTCCGTCGTCGTTAACTTTTACAAAAATCTTCTCCTCTGAAACTACTGGGCCAAATTACACCAAACTTGGCCACAATCATCATTGGGGTAACTAGTTTAAAAAATGTGTGGCGTGACCCGGCCAACCAACCAAGATGGCCGCCATGGCTAAAAATAGAACATAGGGGTAAAATGCAGTTTTTTGGTTATATATCAAAAACCAAAGCATTTAGAGCAAATCTGACATGGTGTAAAATTGTTTATCAGGTCAAGATCTATCTGCCCTGAAATTTTCAGATGAATCGGACAACCCGTTGTTGGGTTGCTGCCCCTGAATTGATAATTTTAAGGAAATTTTGCTGTTTTTGGTTATTATCTTGAATATTATTATAGATAGAGATAAACTGTAAACAGCAATAATGTTCAGCAAAGTAAGATCTACAAATAAGTCGACATGACCAAAATGGTCAGTTGACCACTTTAGGAGTTATTGCCCTTTTTAGTCCATTTTTAACCATTTTTCGTAAATCTTAGTTATCTTTTACAAAAATCTTCTCCTCTGAAACTACTGGGACAAATTAATCCAAACTTGGTCACAATCATCATTGGAGTATCTAGTTTAAAAAATGTGTGGCGTGACCTGGCCAACCAACTAAGATGGCCGCCATGGCTAAAAATAGAACATAGGGGTAAAATGCAGTTTTTGGCTTATAACTCAAAAACCAAAGCATTTAGAGCAAATCTGTCATGGGGTAAAATTGTTCATCAGGTCAAGATCTATCTGCCCTGAAATTTTCAGATGAATCGAACAACCCGTTGTTGGGTTGCTGCCCCTGAATTGATAATTTTAAGGAAATTTTGCTGTTTTTGGTTATTATCTTGAATATTATTATAGATAGAGATAAACTGTAAACAGCAATAATGTTCAGCAAAGTAACATCTACAAATAAGTGGACATGACCAAAATGGTCAGTTGACCACTTTAGGAGTTATTGCCCTTTTTAGTCCATTTTTAACCATTTTTCGTAAATCTTAGTTATCTTTTACAAAAATCTTCTCCTCTGAAACTACTGGGACAAATTAATCCAAACTTGGTCACAATCATCATTGGAGTATCTAGTTTAAAAAATGTGTGGCGTGACCTGGCCAACCAACTAAGATGGCCGCCACGGCTAAAAATAGAACATAGGGGTAAAATGCAGTTTTTGGCTTATAACTCAAAAACCAAAGCATTTAGAGCAAATCTGTCATGGGGTAAAATTGTTCATCAGGTCAAGATCTATCTGCCCTGAAATTTTCAGATGAATCGAACAACCCGTTGTTGGGTTGCTGCCCCTGAATTGATAATTTTAAGGAAATTTTGCTGTTTTTTGGTTATTATCTTGAATATTATTATAGATAGAGATAAACTGTAAACAGCAATAATGTTCAGCAAAGTAACATCTACAAATAAGTGGACATGACCAAAATGGTCAGTTGACCACTTTAGGAGTTATTGCCCTTTTTAGTCCATTTTTAACCATTTTTCGTAAATCTTAGTTATCTTTTACAAAAATCTTCTCCTCTGAAACTACTGGGACAAATTAATCCAAACTTGGTCACAATCATCATTGGAGTATCTAGTTTAAAAAATGTGTGGCGTGACCTGGCCAACCAACTAAGATGGCCGCCACGGCTAAAAATAGAACATAGGGGTAAAATGCAGTTTTTGGCTTATAACTCAAAAACCAAAGCATTTAGAGCAAATCTGTCTGGAGTAAAATTGTTCATCAGGTCAAGATCTATCTGCCCTGAAATTTTCAGATGAATCGAACAACCCGTTGTTGGGTTGCTGCCCCTGAATTGATAATTTTAAGGAAATTTTGCAGTTTTTGGTTATTATCTTGAATATTATTATAGATAGAGATAAACTGTAAACAGCAATAATGTTTAGCAAAGTAATATCTACAAATAAGTCAACATGACCAAAATGGTCAGTTGACCGCTTTAGGAGTTATTGCCCTTTATAGTCTATTTTTAACCATTTTTCGTAAATCTTAGTAATCTTTTAGAAAAATCTTCTTCTCTGAAACTACTGGGCCAAATTTAACCAAACTTGGCCATAATCATCATTGGGGTATATAGTTTAAAAAATGTGTCCGGTGACCCGGCCAACCAACCAAGATGGCCGCCATGGCTAAAAATAGAACATAGGGGTAAAATGCAGTTTTTGGCTTATAACTCAAAAACCAAAGCATTAAGAGCAAATCTGACAGGAAGTGAAATTGTTGATCAGGTGAAGATCTATCTGCCCTGGAATTTTCAGATGAATCGGATAATCGGTTGTTAGGTTGCTGCCCCTGAATTGGTAATTTTGAGGAAATTTTGCTGTTTTTTTTTGTTATCTTGAATATTATTATAGATAGAGATAAACTGTAAACAGCAATAATGTACAGCAAAGTAAGAACTAACTAGAGGCTCTAAAGAGCCTGTGTCGCTCACCTTGGTCTATGTGACTATTAAACAAAGGAAGCAGATGGATTCATGACAAAATTGTATTTTGGTGATGGTGATGTGTTTGTACATCTTACTTTACTGAACATCCTTGCAGCTTACAATTATCTTTATCTATAATGAACTTGGCCCAGTAGTTTCAGTGGAAAATTTTAGTAAAAATTTACAATTTTATAAAAATTGTTGAAAATTGACTATAAAGGACAATAACTCCTTAGGGGGTCAATTGACCATTTCGGTCATGTTGACTTATTTGTAAATCTTACTTTGCTGAACATTATTGCTGTTTACAGTTTATCTCTATCTATAATAATATTCAAGACAATAACCAAAAACAGCAAAATTTCCTTAAAATTACCAATTCAGGGGCAGCAACCCAACAACGGGTTGTCCAATTCATTTGAAAATTTCGGGGCAGATAGATCTTGACCTGATACACAATTTAACCCCTGTCAGATTTGCTCTAAACGCTTTGGTTTTTGAGTTATAAGCCAAAAACTGCATTTTACCCCTATGTTCTATTTTTAGCCATGGCGGCCATCTTGGTTGGATGGCCAGGTCATCGGACACATTTTTTAAACTAGATACCCCAAAGATGATTGTGGATAAGTTTGGATTAATTTGGCCCATCAGTTTCAGAGGAGAAGATTTTTGTAAAAGATTACTAAGATTTACGAAAAATGGTTAAAAATTGACTATAAAGGGCAATAACTCCTATATGGGTCAACTGACCATTTCGGTCATGTTGACTTATTTGTAAATCTTACTTTGCTGAACATTATTGCTGTTTACAGTTTATTTCTATCTATAATAATTTTCAAGATAATAACCAAAAACAGTAAAATTTCCTTAAAATTACCAATTCAGGGGCAGCAACCCAACAACGGGTTGTCCGATTTATCTGAAAATTTCAGGGCAGATAGATCTTGACCTGATAAACAATTTGACCCCCCTGTCAGATTTGATCTAAAGGCTTTGGTTTTTGAGTTATAAGCCAAAAACTGCATTTTACCCCTATGTTCTATTTTTAGCCATGGCGGCCATCTTGGTTGGATGGCCGGGTCATCAGACACATTTTTTAAACTAGATAACCAAAAGATGATTGTGGATAAGTTTAGATTAATTTGGCCCAGTAGTTTCAGAGGAGAAGATTTTTGTAAAAGATTACTAAGATTTACGAAAAATGGTTAAAAATTGACTATAAAGGGCAATAACTCCTATATTGGTCAACTGACCATTTCGGTCATGTTGACTTATTTGTAAATCTTACTTTGCTGAACATTATTGCTGTTTACAGTTTATTTTTATCTATAATAATTTTCAAGATAATAACCAAAAACAGTAAAATTTCCTTAAAATTACCAATTCAGGGGCAGCAACCCAACAACAGGTTGTCAGATTCATCTGAAAATTTCAGGGTAAATAGATCTTGACCTGATAAACAATTTTACCAATTGTCAGATTTGCTCTAAATGCTTTGGTTTTTAAGTTATAAGCCAAAAACTGCATTTTACTCCTATGTTCTATTTTTAGCCGTGGCGGCCATCTTGGTTGGTTGGCCGGGTCACCGGACACATTTTTAAAACTAGATACCCCAAAGATAATTGTGGCCAAGTTTGGATAAATTTGGCCTAGTAGTTTCAGAGGAGAAGATTTTTGTAAAAGATTACTAAGATTTACGAAAAATGGTTAAAAATTGACTATAAAGGGCAATAACTCCTATATGGGTCAACTGACCATTTCGGTCATGTTGACTTATTTGTAGATTTTACTTTGCTGAACATTATTGCTGTTTACAGTTTATCTCTATCTATAATAATATTCAAGATAATAACCATATAACGGCAAAATTTCCTTAAAATTGCCAATTCAGGGGCAGCAACCCAACAACCGGTTGTCCGATTCGTCTGAAAATTTCAGGGCAGATAGATCTTGACTGAATAAACAATTTAACCCCTGTCAGATTTGCTCTAAAGGCTTTGGTGTTTGAGTTATAAGCCAAAAACTGCATTTTACCCCTATGTTCTATTTTTAGCCATGGCGGCCATCTTGGTTGGTTGGCCGGGTAACCGAACACATTTTTTAAACTAGATACCCCTATGATGATTGTGGCCAAGTTTGGTTAAATTTGGCCCAGTAGTTTCAGAGGAGAAGATTTTTGTAAAAGTTAACGACGACGGACGACGGACGACGCCGGACGACGGACGCCGGACGCCAAGTGATGAGAAAAGCTCACTTGGCCCTTCGGGCCAGGTGAGCTAAAAATAAGTCACTATGACCAAAATAGTCAATTGACCCCCTAAGGAGTTATTGCCCTTCATAGTCAATTTTTAACAATTTTCTTAAAATTTGAAGATTTTCAATAACATTTTCCACAGAAAGTACTGTTATAGGTAGAGATAATTGTAAGCAGCAAGAATGATTAGTAAAGTAAGATCTACAAACACATCACCATCACCAAAACACAATTTTGTCATGAATCCATCTGTGTCCATTGTTTAATATTCACATAGACCAAGGTGAGCGACACAGGCTCTTTAGAGCCTCTAGTTCTTTACTTCAGAAAGAAACTACTTCAATCTCCGTTATGTAATACGAAACCCTTTTAAATAAAATGTGTGGAAATTTGAAAAAAAAATGTTGCCTTCATCAATACAAAAATAAGCTTCAAATGGCCACGTTTGGGGGACTGGACACGTTTTGGTGTTTATTAAAAAATGGACACGTTAAGGCGTTTATACAAATGACAAGCTTTGGAGCCCTTTAACAACTAGACATGTTTTGCAGTTCAGTGACGACGATGTGAACACGCTTAGGGGAATCGGAAACGTTTGGTGGGAGGGACAACTTCCTGAGTGTTACATATGAAATAACCAACCGTTATATTTTACAGGGTCTCCAGTTTTACACAGTTTTGGACTTAAAGTGTTAATTATATTTACTTATCGTTACGGAAAGAAATTCATATCTGTTGCGGAAGATAATGCTCTGCATAAACTAGAAGAACTATCTCACAAAGTTGCCGAGAGTTCATGTGGAATCTTAAACAGCAACAAGTTTAAAGAATACTGGAAAACAATATCAATGGTAGGTTTGTCGGTGACTAAAAGGAGATTGAAAATTAAGGTCAATGGCATAGTAAGCCAACAAAAACACAGAAAGACATATAAAAAACTGAAAGGAAACGATCAAGCAATATCATAATCTATGCGTGTCTCTTAATTGCCTTATACTTTAATCTTGAAGGATGCCACTGGTAAAAGTTGAGCTTTCTGTTGTTTGTTTTGTTGTCTGACATTTGTTTTCTTTTGGAAATTACACATACAAAATTTTGAGTTTTATTTCTGTACTAGTGACATCCATCGTATTTTCTCATTCTGTTTAGTTTCAAATAATTTTGAAAAGAAAAAGGGAATGTGGCATGATAAATTATGTATGTGCTGGTCCGTGGAATGGCCCTTCCATCACGGCAAATATGCGATGACGTGCATAAAGAAAGAGGAATTCAACTTCTAATTGTAGAAAACCTTTGCTCAAAATCTTCAATTGTATGACATTCTAAGATCTTGTAGAGATGACACATGCACGTGCAAGAGAGCCTAAGTGTTTTACAGTTATTGTGTATTTTTTTCTAATGAGAACTTCTTTGATGAATACGCCCTCATATTCTTGGTTTTTTTTTATTGAAATTATTATGCAGAAAAACAATCAACCCTTTTGCCCTATTATTTATACGATCCTTTCTGTCATTTAATTCCAAATATATCTTGATTCCAGGGATAGCTGGGAATAGTTCAGTATTCTGCAGATACAAAACTGGACAACCCGATCAATTTTCGTTCGATTTGTTACTTATAAAAATGCAATTACTTGATCTAGCATAGTTTTGTTGAATTGCAATCAAATTGGATTTAAATTATTGTTTTTGAACAAACACTCATATATGCCTTCTTTTGTAGAGTATTATCAGTTTAAGTGGAAAATATGGCAAGCGTTTTAGAAACATTTGTTTTCTCCTGTGCCCAAAAGACAGTCAGCAATTATTTGATTTGATACCGGACGGTATGTTAAATAGAACAATGGTATTATGGAAAATATGTTGATGTAGAGAAACTGATACCAGATTCATTCGTTCTACATCTTCGTTTATATTGTTGAATAGAATGAAAATTTAAAAATGACATTTTTTTCTTCTAAATCCCAACACGTTTTGTATTGATAATAGGCATAGAAACAGTAACATGTTATCATTTGCATGCATTCGAATCGCATAATACTCTTTTCATTTTTAATAACTTTCATTTATTTCGTGTGACCTGCAGGTTCTTAAATTTATTGATATGTTACTACACTTTTTAAACTTTTTATATGTTGTAATATATTCTTCAAATAATTTTCAGATGACGACAACTACACAAATACTTTGCCACGTAGCAAAAACAGAACCTAAAAAATTTGTCATCACGGTTGGTATTAACAAGAGAAAATTATTCTTAGTTGACAAAAAGTCTATATTAATTCATTCCGAATTCATTCGTGGAGATCATATACTGCATTTGTGTGGCAAATGTTTGAATAGCATAAAGCAACTGTTTGTTGATCATTCGAGTATCAATGATAAATTGATTAAATAGATATAGGGAAAGTTATATGATCAAGAAAGAAAATTAAGTGAGGACAAGATATCGCCAACGATGATATAAATAATGTTAATTGAGTTGTATGTCAAAATCTAGTTCTACCAATTGTTGAAAGTCTCTTAAGTTTAATGTTCTTATCTGAAATACATGTATATTTTTATTGTTGAACTAAGTAAACTGAATACATTAATTCGGTTTATTTAAAAAAAAATATATAATCAATTAATGTGGTGCGTTATGTAGACTTTCAACTGAATGAAGACGCAATGTGTCTTTTACATGGAATTATTTTCCATACTTAAGAATTCAATCAGCAACTGCACTGCCGTCCGTAAATCATTCACAAGATTGATTATGACTACTTAAATTTAGATTTTTGTTACTTATCCGGAACTTGTCTAAATTGTTTTTAATGAAAATGCGTCTTATAAATAACATTTGTTCATAATATTTTTATAATTTAGATGAGACTGAAACATGAAAATAGGAGACCCTGTGTCAACGTTTTATTTGTGGTCTACATTATTTGCGGAAATAAACACATTAAATATATTGATACATGCAACTCTGCAATTACGATATTCTGATATATATATCTTTTTTGATGATAAGAATATTTTGTTTGTTTTGTGTTGCAAGCCATGATATTTACGGTTTGTAGTTTAATATTGCAATAACTGTAACCTTTCAGTACATTATGACTTAAAAAAAACATTTGTAGTATGTAGAAATAGAAGTCAATTAGTTTCCGTTTTCTATGACCACATATTTGTTGATTTCATGGAACATTCTTACAGTCAATGAAAAATATGTCACTAAAATCGGCTTCATCAGTTTTATGGTCCCTTAAAGTCAAATAAAAACTAATACATGTGATGATGATACAGGCCACAGATGTGACAGTTTATGTTTCCAAATCAATCATATCAAAAGATACATTCCATACATTACAATTATAAGTATCAGTTGTGAATTTAAATATACAATAGTTATCAAAGGTACCAGGATTATAATTCAATACGCAAGACGCGCGTTTCGTCTACATATGACGCATCAGTGACGCTAATATCATAATAGTTATACAGCCAAACAAGTACAAAGTTGAAGAGCATTGAGGACCTAAAATTCCAAAAGGTTGTGCCAAATACGGATAAGGTACAAATAATCTATGCCTTGGATTAGAAAATCCTTAGTTTTTCGAAAAATTCAAGGTTTTGTAAAATTACCATGTATATGACATTCATGTCAAAACATTACTACACATTGAGTTCCAAAGATTCACAAATTAGAAACCAACTGTTGCATCTATGTTCTGAACTATTGTGAACCCATGTATCCCAACTGTGTTTTCAAGCTATTGATCTTATGTATTCACAAAAGACCTATTCATGTATCAATAAAATTCAAAAAGTGTGTAATGACTTTCAGATTTAACGATTTTTTATCTTATTAATTTCAATAGGAAAACAAACGTTCTCGTCATACGTCAAGTTTAAGGGATAATGACCCCCCTACTTCAACACATTGTTTTGCTAAGTAAAATGCTATGACATATTTGAATGTTTAAAGGGTCGTATATTCGAAGTTATTTAACAAGTATTCTTTCATTAAGAGACACACACTTATAAGTGTTACGTGTGTATTGTAGGCTCACCAAGTCTAGATCAATTTGTTAAAAATAATACCGTCACAGTTTCGTGGACGAATCATTTTCAATCTCAACAACCAATATTCTACGAGGTATCTGCAGGAACAAAGTTTGGTGGAGCAGACATAATACAATGGCAGGAAACTAAGAATACATTTATTGAATTTGAAATTCCCCTGAAAATAAAAATTACAAAGGGTTTGATGATTTACCTAACCATTCGTGGAATATCCGCAAATGAAATGACCAGAGCTTTGAATGCTGTTGTAAAGATTTAAAACTTTAAGTAATTGTCAAAAGGACTAACGTTTGACACACAATAAGTTATTTACTTTTAATTATGCTATATGTTTTTAATTATTTTGTTTACAATGTGTCAAAATGAGAAATTAATGTTGAATATGATCGAATGAGAAATTATAGTTGAATAGTTCAAATGTGCTTAAACAGAACCAATATGAAGATGGAATTAAATACAGAATTAACAACGTCCGGTCCATTTTTTCGTTAGATGTTTTCTGCTTAAATAAGTTAAACCCTTCAAAACTGATTTTTATAGTTTGTTCTTATGTTGAACAGTTCTGTCAGTTTTGGGCAATCAATCAAGTTTAACCTCATCACATTCTATAATTGCCCGTTGTTTAGTGGTTGTCATTTATCCATTGTTGTTCTATTTGCCTTGCGGAAATTATTTTGTTATAAATTTGATCGTTATTTTTTATCTTATTGTATTGCCTCATATTTTCCTGTCTGGTCCCTTTATATCCAACTATTTTATATGTGATTTTTAAATGTGGAAGGCCGTATGGTGGCCTATAATTGCTTAAATCCCCTACATATTAATTTGGTGGTTAGTTGTCTTATTGGCAATCGTTCCACATCTCCTTATTTGTATTTGTAATTTACCTTTATTGGAAAGGAGGACTAAATCATTTCACTATTACAATCCTATTTTACTATCGCAATTAAGATTATATTTTTTCTTTGTGTCTTTTAAACTACTAAACCGTAGATTCAGTTAATTAGACTTCCATTAAACATGCTAAATATCCGTTGACATTTTACTTTGAAATTATTGGTTAGTACGTATTTGTATTTGATACTGGAAATCATATTCTTCAAATTTCTTGTAGTAGTGTTTTAATTAAAAAAAAAACAGAGAAAAATATGAACTGTTTATTTTGTTCTAGAAATAAGATAGTAAAACAATTTTGTAAAAGAGTGCATTTCTTTTGTATGTATTTAAATAT
Source organism: Mytilus edulis (assembly GCA_019925275.1). Classification (NCBI taxonomy): domain Eukaryota; kingdom Metazoa; phylum Mollusca; class Bivalvia; order Mytilida; family Mytilidae; genus Mytilus; species Mytilus edulis. Next base: position 110,616,784 of record CM034351.1, read on the forward strand.
GTCCTTTATCTAATAAAAGGATAAAAGTTGCAAGACTGCGAGTTGTCATCTGTTATTCGTTTTAAAAAGCAACAAATTACAATAGTCTAATTGTTGCCAGTTCTTAATTATAAATATAAGTCTAAAAAAAGGCAAATCCTATTATTAATATGAAAAAATTGATTACAAATAAATAATACATGTAAAGTGTATGGATTTAAATGTTCAGTACATTTGTAACTGTTACATTACATTTAACAATTATCGATTACCTACAATGTATGGCAATCTAAAGACACAAATCATTACCAAGTTGTGGAAGATAGAAGAGGCAGCAAACAGCAAATGGTTCATTGAAATTAAAAACACAACAGAAGGAAGACATGAACTCTCACTAAATGTCACGTTCCTGTCTTGAACAGTTCATAAAAAGTATATAGATAGTGGTAGCTCCTTTGTATTATACACATTCAGGGATTTTCCAAGAAAATTGAAAATAAAGCTTATTTCTTGAATTCACTTTCACATAGTTAATATCAATATATATATATTGTAGCTGTCCTCTTGCAAGGTAAAAGCTCTCCCCTAGACAAAGTACCAATATTTTTAGTAGCAGTCCAAATTTCTCGCCCATTATCCGTGTCTCGAAATCTTAAAAATGTATAAAGTATTTGTAGCTTTTGCCCTCAATATGAATGTCATTGACACTTGCATTGAGCATTCAAATCTTTATTAATTTATACTTTTAACAAAAGTCTACTGATACGTACAGGTAAATCATGTTACATGCTTTATATCTTGAATAACATTTAGACTATGGTGTTTGGTTATAAAACAATTCAATTGTTTCTTAACAGTTTGATGCTTACTTTTATAAACAAAATGTCAACTTGGTCATGAATTAACTACAGTCAAGATCTTTCTCAATGTGCAGCTGTCTGTATTTGAAGATAACCGTAATTTCTTTTAATTTTGTATGTGCCTTATTTTGCATGTATTATGTCTGATTTGGTACTTTTACTGAATTCTTAAAATTTGTCTGTATCAACAACGATTGAAAGGTTATCATATTGTATTTATTGTATCGATATGTGTAACATTGGCAGTTTTGCCTGATCAATATTTAACAATCTAACAATCTTTTCAAGGCAAGTTGTTCACAAAAGAGAGGCGAAAAATACCAAATTTATATCTGAATTACAAACTGACAATGCCATTGCTAAAAAGCAACGACGAAAAGAAATACAACAGAAAACAATATATAAACAAATTGAAAACAACACGTTTAATAATTTCATGCGTCCGAAGCCCTTTTCTGGACTATAACATATACCAAATAAAAACTGACCACAACAAACCCCAGCAAACACTAGGGATTACCTTGTATTAAAATAGGTAGACGTGACATAATTACCTGTGAGAAAACCCGCCATCATTTAGCAAATGTTACTGGAGTTATCAACTAGAAGTCATAATTAATTAATGCGCATAGAGGTTTTAAAAAAACTGAAATAATATATGACAAACAATTCAAACAGCAAATCTAACGGCCTGATTAATGTGCAAAACAATATACGAACAACTAATATTATAAACAGCAACAAACGACAACCACTGAATTATAGGCTTCTGCATACGAGTCTGGGTTAAACAAGTTTGCAGGGCCCCCACACTCCCTCTTACTTGTTACCTTGGTGTTCATGGTGTACAGCACAATAACTTAACAAACATAAAACAAGAATGTGTCCATAGTATATGGATGCACCTCTCGTTCTATCGTTTTCTATGTTCTGTTGACCGTGAAATTGGGGTCAAAATTCGTATTTGGCATGACAATAAGGACGATCATATTAAAGGAAACTTGTGTGCTAAGTTTCAAATTAATTAGCATCAATTTCATCAAAAACTACCTTGAAAAAAATCTTTAACCTGAAACAGGACAGGGGACGATTGAATGGACGCACATTCCAAAAACCATAATGGCTCAAGATGGGGCATCAAAGGGTTTAACTTAACAGATTTTTTTCGAAGCAGAAACCACAGAAGGACGTGGCAGCATATTTATACATCATCACAATCAAAAAGAAAATAGTAAAGATCTGACATTACTCGCAGTAACTGACAGCTAGTTCTACGCCGAGTACAACTATACAAACATCTAAGAAAAAAGTATCAATCAGTACAAATCCAACATCCAATGAAATAAAAACAAAGATGACATAAAAAGATAGAAAAAAAAACCTTTAAAATGCCAAAAGATATTTGTTTTGTTTTGAGTTAATACAACTCACTCAGTTTAGTTTCGTTACATTGATTTGTTTTTAAGATTTGCACATTATAAACTACTTTTTTTGTTTTGCCTGTTTGTAGAAAAATCCTGTTTGGCTTGACAAATCAATATTCATTAACAATAACGATATTTACTGCAATAATGTTGACAATATAAAAAAACAGAAAATGGGTGCATAATGATAATTCATTTCAATACTTCATGCGGAATACTTGGCATTTTATATACTCGGCGACGAAACACAAACCAATCGTGGCATCTAACAAGTTGGTGTATATGTGAGTAAGCTGACATTCTACTGTAAATCTGGACTTTACAATGTGGTTCAATCTTTGAATAGTGTTAACTCTTAACTTGAGCTTACATTGTACCTTATTCAGCATGAGCCATACGTCTAAACACGTTAATGCATACAACATTTCACAAACGCCATTTGCGTTTCTCGTTTTCCGATTTCAATCTCAAACCATTCTCATCCTTTGAAATTATTCACAATGTGAAATGTTTGTTGGTTTTCTCCGGCGACAAATATTTCATGCGTTTTAAAGACAAAACAAACGTGCAATGTACAAAATAGGAATTATTTTGATGTTATTGGTCGACTTGGAAAAGGGGAATATTTGATATATCACAGGGAAAACAAACTGAATAAGCAGAATTTATTTTTTGGCAAAAATACAGGCCAACTACAGTCTCCTCATAGAGTTGTCGCATGGATTTAATTTGTTCACGCAGAAAGGGTATAGAAAGTCGCCATAAACATAGTATATGTTTAAATTTCTCTATTATGATAGAGTTTGACTGTATACTTTCTGCTCAGCAAAACTTGTCGGGAGTTGGCTGACAAAACATCTTGTGATGGCAAAATTTAAATCCCATAGTCATCATTTGAGCTCATAAATACCGTGCTAATTTTGTGCGTATACCTCTTATCAAACGGTACAAAGCCATATTTTTTCGAAACCAAATACATCATATCACATTTAACCATATACTATACAACCGGTACCATACAACATTACACAATACACGTTTTTAGGGAAAGTATAAACTCAGGGGCTGTAGGATGCTCATATAATGTTTAAATGTGATCCTGTTAAAGAACAAATTGATCTTGTTTCTAATGTTTCTTAACTACAACCTCGTCCCCTTTTCATGAATGTGATATACCGAATACGATTATTTACCCGTTTGTAATAACATTAGCAACATGACGGATTCTTATGTGGAGCATGATTTGCTTACCCTCCGATAACACCTGAAATTATCCCAAGTTTTTGTGTGGTTCGTGTTGCTTATTCTTTTAGTATTCTATGTTGTGTCTTGTGTACTAATATTTGTTCGTTTGTCATTTTCGTTTTTAACCATAGCGTTGTCAGTTTATTTTCGATCTATGAGTTTGAGTGTGCATCTGGTATCTTTTGCTACTCTATCACGCATTGCACGTATTTAATTGCAAAAGTTCATTTTTCATTTATTGTAAAACAATTCAATCAATTTGTCTTCACGGATTCATGATAAAAATTATCTAAAAAACAATTATCAAAATTAAACTTATCACAGCAATTATAAAGGACGGAATCAGTGTTACATATTGTCAATAATCACAGTTTAACAGCTGCATTTACCGAAGTTGTCATTCCATTGGCGGACACACCTCGAACTGATATGTATCCTGTTAAAGCCTTTACTGATTTGATCTTTGGAGGAAGCTGGAATTCAAGGAATGTGTTTTTTGTTTCCTGCCACTGTATGATGTCAGCGCCTCCTAGAATCGTTCCTGCGGAAACTTCATAATATATTGGCTGCTGTACTTGAAAATGATCTTTCCATGAGGCTGTAATTGTGCGGTTATTTAAATCCATCAGTAAATTTGGGTTCTCTGAAATTAGTACAATTTTTTACAATATATTATACAAAATCAAATTGGTATTTTTGATTTATATTTAGAAACGACATACATTAACTTATCATCGATGAATGGTTTGAGCAGTTTCCATGAATGAGCAAGCTTGTGTATCATGCGGAACTGTTATTTATGAACACCGATTCTTATAAATAGATTTGTTAACTTCTCAATACGCCAACATGTAATGCATTATCATTGAGATGCAAATGGTACACTTAAAATGTTTGATTTTAAAAAAGAAATGATTGCAAATTGCATTTAATAATATAAGCGGTACTGTTTTACTGCTTAGGTAGTATCATTACTTACTGATAACGTAAACAATTGGTCATCTTAAACACAAAATAAACCAAAACATAACTATAAAAAATCAATTAGTTTGAAAATAGATAAATGATTTGATTTTCGTCCTCACAAAATACGTTTTTTTAGCTTCATCATATTTGCTATTAACAAAACGACTTCGAGAGAGCAATGGACAACCATGGTTCATTGTTCTACTTTGTGCTAAGAAAAAGCGTAACGAGTAACGGAAAACGAGATTTCCAAGATTTCATTGCAAACAGTTTTCGAATTGGAGACTTCATTATTACAAATATTGGGTCACTGTGTTTTGAAGATATCGAAGTCAGATGCATTTACTCAAAACAAGTTGTAACATAAATATTTTGTAGATCATAAAAGGAAAATCTAAGGGATTTCTATTCTCATTGATATCTATACTGATTCTCACAGTATAGTGTCTTCTGTAAGGTACATACATGTTCACAGTATATGGATTTAGTTAACAATGGTGTTTTCATTACAGAATAAAGAGCTGCGCCATGAGCTTGTCACTTTTTTCTCATATATTAGAAATTATAAAAAAAATTGAAAGGTAGCTTATCTAAATAGATTTTTAAACAGTCCACCAAAGTTTTATGCAAATTGGCTAAAGCTTTTAAAAAACTGCATTAACAGAGCTATGAGGAAGAACGACTCTAATGGACTAATTATTTCACAAATGCGTTGCATAGGTCTCTCAATTCAACAGCGACATGTTTTGTAGTCTCTAATATATAAGATATCAGTAAAACTGCTTGAAACGTTTTGTACAGATTGTTTCTCAATCCCAATTTTGACTTTTTTACTAAATATAAATCTGCATTAGAAAAGAAAAAGTAAAATCACAAAAATACTGAACTTCGAGGAAAATTCAATCGGAAAGTCTCTAATCACATGGCAAAATCAAAAGACAAAACACATCAAACGAATCGACAACAACTGTCATATTCCTGACTTGATACAGGCATTTTCAAATGTAGAAAATGATGGATAAAACCTGGTTTTATAGCGCTACATATGCATGCTTAGCATGAGAGGCTAACCCTGTAGACGCACCCGGTCTCGCTTCTTTCTGGAATGCATGCAAAACAATCATTGTTTATTATAACCTTAAAAATCTGATTCGACGTAAAGATATACATAAAGCCGTTAATTTTTATCGTTTGAATTGTTTTACAGTGTCATTTCGGGCCTTTTATAGCTGACTATGCGGTATGGGCGTTGCTCATTGTTGAAGGCTGAACGGTGACATATAGTTGTTAATTTCTGTGTCATTTTGGTCTCTTGTTTAGAGTTGTCTCATTGCCAATCATACCACATCTTTTTTTTCATATGTATGTCGTTTATGAGAGTTCCTGTTCGTATATTGTATACACACTTTACATTTGTACCTAGTGTATTATGTTATACTATAGATATAGGAAGATGTGGTGTGAGTGCCAATGAGACAACTCTCCATCCAAATAACAATTTAAAAAAAAGGTAAACCATTATAGGTCAATGTACGGCCTTCAACACGGAGCCTTGGCTCACACCGAACAACAAGCTATAAAGGGCCCCAAAATTACTAGTGTTAAACCATTCAAACGGGAAAACCAACGGTCTAATCTATATAAAACAAATATATATATATACCTATAAGCAATGGCGTCTTTTGAGAAATTACAATTTGTGATGACACTTGAGTACTCCGTAAGTACATTTTATTTACTGCATTGACACTGGCTGAATAGTTTCCATTCGATATATCTAATCCCTCCAACAAACAAAAGGACATGTCTTGGTTTTCAGCAATAATTGACTTGGAAATCAATGTTGATTTGTCATGGCTTTGCAATGTCAGCTGAAAAAATAAAGTAGTTTTTCAGCAAAAATATAATCAATCATATAAATCATACTCATGTCAAGAAATTTATTATTTTTTTTTTTTTTTATTCTATATCAAAAGAGAAATTGACATTTTACTATAGCAAAATCCAGTTAAAGATAAGTGTTTATATGCCAAATATTTTAAAATATCATCTTAGTAGATGAATTAACTTACTAGGTAAGAATCCAGACCTGTCAAATCCTCAAATCCTGTCCATTTCACCCTGATAGAGGATGTGTCACCTTGATAATGATATCTTGGATTGTACTCTGTTAAGGTATGTGGTAGAATTTGTACCTCGGCAGAGGTAGTATTTGGTGGAAGACTTGAAATTTTAACACCATTTGACGACTTTGAGGACTGCAATCCTGCCTCATTTTTACATCGCAATGTCACGTGTATCATCTGCATAGACACTTGGCTACTAGGGAATACTTTTGATATTATTTTCACTCCACTTGCTAATGGCTGGAAAGTTTGTATTTCATTCCCATAGGGTTGATAACCTGCAAATGAAACGAAACTTATTCGAACGTTCACACAACACATCTTTCATGTTTGTAATCAAAACAAAATTTTGGTATCGCATCCCTATTCCGGAGTACATTTCTTTGTATGTTAAACTAAACAAGACTGGGTATTCATAGGCATTGTCTTAAGTTTAATACAACAGACAGTTCCATGTAATGAAATTGTTTAAGCCTGGTCTGAAAGCTAGTTAAAAGCAAAAGACAATCAACAATACAAAATGAGAGACTAAAATCAATTAAATCATATACCAGGGATTTATTTGTTTAACGCCATGGTATTTTCCGATTTTTTTTTAAATTCAGAATCAATGAACTCACCAACTGCCCATTCACAGACATCTATGCCTGATTCAGCATCATGCACCTCCCAGTTTGCAGATACTTCTTCCGTAGTTTGTGCATCTATGTCCGAACCTAAAAAGCAGATGTTGAGGTAAATTTAATTTATCTTCCTACAAAAATAAGTTTTACTTTTAACGTATTAACAAAAGCTTTGAAATTAGACAGATAAACGTACTTATTGTTACAAACTAAGTGAGAAACCTTTACAGTCTTTAATGAGGAAAATATGGTGAAATGGTAACGAAAACGTTTGTTTTGTAAAATTCCATTTCATTCAATAAAATCATATAAAAAAATTATTATCACGCCAATATGAAGTATTTTTTAATTGCTTTACATTGTTTACAGAAGCGGATTCAGCCATTTGAAATATTTAACCCAAGATAAAGGGGGGGTGTAACGAAATGTCCCCATTAAAATAGTGATTGTCCTAAAAAGGAATATCAAACCCGCCAAACCCTCCCCCTTGGATCCGCCACTGGTTTTGTACACAAACCTATCCCATCATTAACAAAATTAATGTCTGGCGCTGTTAAATCTACGAGCAAATCCTCTGCGTGCGCTTCTTTACGTAATCCAGCAGCATTTGTAGCTACTACAGTGATATGAATGACTGAAGTATGAGCTAGACTGACATTGTAATTATAGGCAAAATTATTCAGACCAACACTTGTAAATCCTTGGACCTCTGTACTTCCCTCTGTATAGCCTAGAAAAACAATTAGTTGTAAAAGTTTTCAGTTGATTAAAAAACAATACTTCTTAAAAAAATCATATAATTCCTCTTTTTTTTTTATTTCCAAGATTTGTGAATTCTAGTTATATCTGGTATTTGTGATAGACGCATTGCATCGGATGCTTTTTCAGTGGGAAATTGAAGTCGATTTGTCAAAGTAGAGTTTCAAACACGACTTGAATTGTCCTTTTTCTGCAATGAAGGTCTATAACCAATAATTTATGACAATATGAACGGTGGTAAGCTCATGTATCGACAATGAGATTGTTGTTAATTAGATCCGATGGTACGTGAGTAACAATGTAAGATGCTGTTGCTCTATTGAATATAAATTACATTTTTCGTTTTTTATTAACGACCCCCCCCTCCTTTTCGAATGTCTTATTCAACCCACAAAGTTGTCAATTTCTTAAACACTTGTAAGCCCATGTCGATTCACTCAGTGCAATTATAAAGATTATAACACTTGAACTCAGCCAATCATCTTCTGGGGTCATCGGCAGCATCACGTTGTTTTTTTCCAATGAATCTAGAATGGGTTAAATTATATTTACCTATAGCCCACATAAAATCTACTATTGGACTTTCTGGATCAACAAAACTCCAGGAGGCATGAATGGATGACCATTGGTGTAGAGCCACCACATGGGCGTGAATGTGTTTGCCATTTTTATTTACTTCGTCATGATTATGGAGAATAGTTTCCTGGATTTTCACGTCATCAAAAAGAATACCAGTATTTCCAGTCATGCTGCCAAAAATGATTGTTTCTGTTGTTGTGCTAGGACGGAAGTAGAATGTATGATGGTGCCAGTTTAACTCTTTTGATGCACTTCCGTGTTTATCTTGTTTTGTATAGACCATAAAAACGTGCCTTGAATTACCAAATTCTATATATCCCTCTTTATTTGCTAAAACAGCACCAAGAATGGGAGGATGCGCTGTTACAAATGTGACACGATATAACTGTCCAACATTTAGATTTTCCAATGACTGTGATATCTGTCCTTCAACAAATATAAACGACCTCCCATCTATAGCTACATTTTTACCAGATTTTAAAACTCCTACACAACTTCCTAAAGAGTTATTCCATTGTAAAGCATACACAACGTTGTTGCAAAAATTAACATTGGTTATATTATCCCAATCAATTGCTTGACCATTTATGTCTTCAAACGATGGATTTGCTGCAATATTTTGATCCAAATGTTCCATAAGTGTTGGTTCTGGATGTGTTGTGTCAATCATGACGCCATTTGATTTCGATGTTTGGGATCTATATCCAATACCGTCTAATCCATACACTAGACTTTCAACTTCCTCTCCTGTAAAAATGAATCGACAATAATTGTACAACGTCATTTTCTCAAGTCATTAGACATAAAATATATCGTATGTCAAATAAAACTTGCTCTGAACTTCTTGGAAACGGTATGTGATGGTTCCCCATATTATAGCATTGAATTGTGAGTCTAAATACGATATAAATGAGGTCATAGAAAATAATTTGGTGAGAGCAAAGTTTGCTTTCATTCAATGATAATAATAGAAATATCTAGGAGGTAAGAAAATGCTATATATCCTGTACAATTTTATCTTGAGTAGTTTTCGGGTACTCAACAGCTGTATTCTAATTCATTATTCTTACGTCATAGCTTTTCTACAATTATTTATCAAATGTTACCTGTATGTATGTGGGAACTGTTAATAACCCTGGACACAGAATGGTGAATCCCAACATTTTCCCAGTCTTTAATGTCGCAAGGCACAGTAGCAGATTTAGTTTGTACACACCACATGTAGTTTGTTATTCCTGAATCTCGATCAGAAAACCCATGCCACGAAGCTCCGACCAATTTTGAATTATTCTGATATTCTGTGTCGTGCATTCCTAAAAATCAATAATGTTTCAATGATAAATCCAGCTAAAACTTTATTATACATGGCATTCCAGTCAGACTTTAACATACGATACAAGTTATTTCTGCTAAGATACTTGTTACAGCCTCACTATGAACTTAAGGCGAGGTAATGTATAAAAGCACTGAGTCTTTTTATTTTCATGTTTGGCTGAGCCTTTACTCATTTTGTGTCATGGAAGGATTCTCTTTTTACTTTACTTTTCGTTTGTTATATTTAAAATACTAATGCAAAAAGCTTAAGAAAACTACTAGTCAAATCCATATATTGCCTGATTTTGATTACGATGCCTTTTTGTTAATTAGAAATAATGTAGACATTGATAGGCCTGAAGCAATATTGATGAATATAATAGAAATGTACGTACTATTTATTGAATAAGGATGATACTAAGAAGATAATGAAAACAAATGTAAGTGGCAACTATTCAAGAGAAGCTTTATTGTGCCAGTATATAGAGTATATGTACAATGTTCAGCACAACGAGTACCTAATACTTTTATTTCTAATGATGCAAACATCTTCTAAGTGTGTTATTGTATCGGTACGGGATAATCATAATATTATAACATACATGTAAGTCCCGACATAATTTTGATATCATTCAATGCGACGAATTCCCAAAATAGTACCTTTTTACTAGAAGTTTAGGCTGAGTTTTAATTAATCTAATTCACTACACAATTACAAAGTTCAGAAAAAGTATGATGATTCATGATAAAACCAACAATAACAGAGATACGAAAGATTCCAAAGATTTCAAACAAATTACCCGAAAATAATTTGACATTGCCATGGCAAATAACGAGTGATAGGAAATGACGAAAATAAGAATACATATAGTACCAACTAAATATTGAGCATCACGAAGCCCACATAACACAGGGGTGAACTCATATAACAGATAAAACGAAAAAACATATTTCCTACAATAATCATACAAGTATATGACATAATTAAAACAACTGAAACTGAGACTGATGAAACCCCCGACGCAGGTAGATAATATTAATAGTGTAAAAATATGCAAGTGTTCGGTAAGTTGTCGAGTGATGACTCTGAAAACGCATCACACAGTAAAGCTGACTTATATAAACCCTGAAACCAAATTTCAGAAATCCTTGTACTGTAGTTCCTGAGAAAAATGCGACGAAAATTTTCAACTTGGCTATCATGTGTAAAATCATACAAGTGTTCGGTAAACAGGAAGTTGTTGAGTGATGAATTTGAAAACGCATCACACAGTATAACTGACTTATATCAACCCTGAAACCAAATTTCAGAAATCCTTGTATTGTAGTTCCTGAGAAAAATGCGACGAAAATTATTCATGGGACGGACGGACTGACTGACAGACTGACGGACTGATGGACTGATGGACTGATGGACTGATGGACTGACGGACTGACGGAAGGACAGACAGAGGTAAAACAGTATACCCGCCTTGTTTTCAAAACGGGGGTATAATGACACTAGATCTGCATTTGTATATTGGTATACTCTTTATATAATACCCACCTATACCATCGTAAACAGTACCAGTTAATGGTGGCTGAGAGTCAACCATGATACCGTCTGATGTTTCAGTAGCATGGATACCAGAGTAGCTGTATCCTACAACATTACTGTAAAATACCTTGCCTGGAGACAATGGCACTCGGCTGATGTTATGTGACGTTACTGATCCTGGTAGATCTAATTCCACTTCATGTATGTCGTGACCTTTAACAAACTTTGGTTCATTATTTCTAATACAATACACACGTAGCTAATTTGATAGTTTTAAAGCACTATATATTTTTTGAAAAAGGAATTGACATTGAAATAAATAAATATATGCAAAATTTAGTCAGTGTAGTGTTAACAAAATATAGTTTTAAATCATACCTCCTGGATATGTACTTAGATACACTTTAAACTTGTCAATAATATTAGCATCATCTTTAAACACGTTTGTCCATCTGATTGTGAATGGAGCACCAGGTTTGATATAGTCAACATCCTTCTTCCAGTGACCAGGTATTTGTTCCACAACCTGTAATGGTTGGACATCGAATTAGTTTTGATATAACTTATAAACAAATCAGAATTCCAACAGTAAACAAATCACAATTGTTTGCATGTAGAAGTAAATTATTAATGTCTATTAAGAAAAGACATTTTAATAATTACACATGACATTTAAAGTTTAAGAACAAATAAAATGTAATAAAGGTTTATATCTTAGCGCATTTTTCACATTGATTATTTGTCTGCGTTATTCAAATAACTTGCATCTAGAAATTGGCAATGAGGGTCGGTTGAAAACAAACCTTTACGACAAAAGAGATGAGTTCAGCCTTCCAATTATGAACTTTCCATTTATAAGTAGCAACATTCCAGCAGCACCAGCATACGGTGTATATATCTCCCAATTGATACGATATTCCCGTGCTTACATTTTCAATCAAGATTTTCTTGATAGAGGGCTGCTGTTCACAAGGAAGCTATTAAACCAAGAGTTCCAAATGGTGAAGATGAAATCATCACTTCGTAAATTTTAAGGACGCCATCACGAATTGGTTGACTGTTATGGAATTACCGTTTCACAAATGATATCGGATATGTTCCTTACGTCGTAACTCCATTCCCCTTCCCTTTCATGAATGTGAACTACCGAATTAGACTATTTACCGGATTGGTAATCACATAAGCAACACGACGGGTGCCACATGTGGAGCAGGATCTGCTTAGCCTTCCGCAGCACCTGAGATCACCCCTAGTTTGTGGTGGGGTAGGCGTTGTTTATTCTTTAGTTTTCTATGTTGTGCCATATGCACAATTGTGTGTCTGTTTGGTTTTTTTCATTTTTAGCCATGGCATTGTCAGTTTATTTTCGATTGATGAATTTGACTGTCCCTCTGGTATCTTTCGTCCATCTTTTTCAATCAAAGTACTGGTTTTAGTTAAACATATGTAATTTTTGTAATATTCGGGATAAGAAAATTTGATTTTATTGTACTAACTGCTGATCCTTTGATTTTCCGCCTAGGAAGAGGAGTTGACATAACTAATAATCCATCTGTTTTAAAATCTGCATACGTGTCGTCATTGTACCAGGCTCTAACAAACATCGAATATGATACTGGTGATTCTTTTAACTGTTGACCTACATTCGTAACATGATTATAAGGTTATATCACAATTCATCAGTTAACAGTTAAAAGATCAAACCACAGCTTAAAAACGACAAACATATTAACAACTGTCAATAAAAAACCATATAGAAGACTGATAGGTGAGGTACAGGAACCCCGCCAAAACCACACAACTATAACACTAAGGATGAATGTATTGGATATGATAGAAACAGTCGAATAATAAAAACTTTTATGATATTAACAGATATAATGCACCTAGAAGGTCTTCCAGTAAAGATTTTCAAAGTCACTTGAGCTGGTAATATAAACGTATAGACGTTGACATCACAGCTGGTAAATAAAGATTCTACCACTGCATCGAGTGTGATACGATATTTATCCACTCGAGACAGTTAAATTTTAAAATTTAAAACACGAGGCTCGCTCTCGTATTACACGAGATTTGGTGGTGAAATCTGTTTTTCTAATGATTTTCAAACAATCTGCAGGCAAACTTATTCCTTTCTTCGATTGATCTGCTGTGTGACGTTATCAGGTATGATAGCCTTTTCATGCCGTCACAATAAGAAATTCAGAGGAATCAAGAAATTTGACGTATTAATCGGATTTTAACCAATGAAGAACTGAGATCAAAGAAACAACATGTTGATCTTTTTTTTTACTGATAGGTGCAGAAAGGGATAAAATTACGAAAAATTAGAGAAATAGTGATACACACTATATCATCAGCAGACTTGATTGATTTAACCGAGTTATATCGAAAGAAGAGCAAAAGAAATTTAACACAGGTTCAGAGAAATAAACCGACAACGCCATGGCATAGGGCTACATATATACTGATATTGGTAAAATGATAATTACTGAGAACAACTTACATACATGAATATTTTTTAAATAAAAAAGGGCAAGATTAATATTGCAAATATATATATGATTTTTGATTAGATCAATAAAGTTCTCATTCTTATTCTTATATGAATAGATAATTGTGCTGTTGATCAAATCTATGATGGAATTGATTTTGATCATTTATGTTTATAAATACCAGAAACTCAACGAGCATAACTGATACATCAATTGATATGTAAAACAAAGTAATGGAAACACATTCACATAAGCACGTTACCTAAGGATAAACAATAGTCTTTGATTGTATGTCGTTGTCCAATCATGTTATTTTGCACCAATTGTTAAACATATATCAATCAACACAAATTTACTAATAATGAAAAATTAAAATTACCTCGTTTAATGTTCAATACTGCTTTGTTCGTTTGTCCTGCATGATGCCATACATCGTCGTTTAAATTATCAAAGATTCCTTCTGGTTCATCTTTATCTGAATATCCTGCTGTCCATTCATACCTTAAACATACACATAAATATATTTGAAACATTTCAATCTGGGCAAGATAAATATTACAGAGGTTTGTGGTAAGATCGCAAACAAATATATTTATAATTGACAGCAGTTTAAAACATTAATGAAGATCGTTACACTTATTTATGTATTTATATACTAATATTTTATTTGCTTTTTTTATAAACTTTAAACTGTTGAAAATAAACCCGAATATTGCTACAGATACAGTAAAAAACAATGATGCCGTTAATTTCCAGCATTACAACAACTGAATATCACATGACATATTAGATAAAGGCAACAGTAGTATATCGCTGTTCAAAACTCATAAATCCATGGACAAAAAACAAAAACGGGGTAACAAACTAAAACCGAGGGAAACGCATTAAATATAAGAGGAGAACAACGACATAACACTAAAATGTAACACACATTGACAAAATCCCACGAGAATAACAAATATAACATATATATATAACATCAAAACCAAATACATGAATTTGGGATAGACAAGTACCGCGACACGTCTTATCGCAATGTGAATTTACACTCAACAATAAGAGAAAACAAACGACACAACGTTATAATGTAATACACACAGAAACGAACTATAATATAACAATGGCCATATTCCTGACTTGATAGAGGGCATTTTTAAAGGGAAAAAATGGTGGGTTGAACCTGGTTTTGTGGCATGCCAAACCTCGCACTTTTCAGGCCATGTGAAATATAACATCAAAATGACAACACAGGACTACATTATAAATAAATTGGAGAACATAATTGACAAAGAATCACACGAACAACCGCCAACAAAAGGCAACAAGTTCAAAATTTTAATACGCCAGAATTGTATTTTGTCCACACAAGACCTACGTGTGACGCCCAGCAAAGAAAAACTATTAAAACAGACAACAACGAACAACTTTACAGTAAACAAAAACATGAAATACAAAATAAGCTTAAATTGAAGTATTGCATAAGATAAATGAGTTATTTTTCACATGAAGTAAAATCAGTAGTAATCAATTATATAACGACGAATTGAATATATCGTAATAATGCCAATTTATATACAGTGAGGTCTACACGGAGTGTTAACAATATTTTTTTTAACCAGTTTTGACTCAAGAGGGTGATAACGATAAATACGCGTGAGTTGAGTGGTTACGATCTCATTTTGAAAAAAACATGACACACAATTATAAACAAACATATTATAGTTAAAGTTATATGTTTTCGAACCAATCGTATACTATTCACTATGAATCAATATTTCATTCAAAGGATGCTTTTCAATTTATAACAGGCATTCCGCTGTTGTAATGTTTAGAATTCAAATTAAAATAATGCCCAAAAACACTCACCATAGAGGCCGCAATCCTTGTGCTTGTATAACATGCCATTTGGCAGCCAGAGCAACATTTGAAGGAGTGTACTTTATGTCGCTAAAGGGAGAGGATTCTTGGATATTTGTAATGTCGTATATGCCAAGTAGGTTGTTGTTGTTTGCTGAAAAAGACAGGCATGGTACTATATTCATCAATAGAGACTTGTATACATGCATTTTGTACCTATTGACACTATTACATTTTCTTACCTGAGAAATAAAATATGCAAAAAGAAAATAGATTTTTCGCATTCTTGAAAGTCGTTTTGTAGCATATATAGTATGTCTAACATCCACGTTCTGTTTAACTGAATAGTTCTTAAATGTTTTTCAGTGTGCACATGACATATATATCTACTCATTGAGCAGGATACTATAAATAAAAAATAATGGTATTAGACAACTTCAATTTGACACATATAACTAAAACATATCGGTCCTAAGTCCTCTTCACAATACCTGTAGGGATATAGCTCAAATGTATTACACAATGGATGCCACATGTTGAGCAGGATCTGCTTACCCTTTTTAGAGAACCTTCGGTTACTTGCAGATTTAAGTTGGGTTCGTGTTGTTCAGTCTTTAGTTCTTTATGTTACATGTATGTAATGTGTACTATTGTTTGTATGTCATTGTTTTTTATTTATTTTTAGTCATGACGTTGTCAGTTTATTTTAGACTTACGTGTTTGAATGTTCCTCTGATAAGTTTTTTTCCTTTTTTTTTCTTTTCGTCGTTCTTTTAAACTTTTTCTAATTGAGTATCCTCATAGTCTCATTGGCACTCATTTCATATCTTTTTATATCTATTATAAGGTTCGGACGTATTGGACAGACTGATAATTAAAATAAACATAATCCCTTTTGGACAATACCTTTGGTAACATCATGGCATGGCCTTTTTGTGCATCGTTGTCCTTGAGCAGCACACACACAATGTCCTTGACACGTGACCGCTGAACATCTCCTTATCAATTCTAGTGAACCTCCAGGTACAAGTTTAAATTGAGAATGAATCATTTTACTTTGTAATCCAATCTGTCAAAAATGCAAATAATTTCATCAGATTTTAAGCAATTATATTGACGCTAACATAGCATCAATTACTTAACCTGTATTTTTCGGTGAATTGATATTGTTGTTGTCGAGATGCTGTGTCACTGACGTTTATCACACATTACCTATCATCTATCTATATTCCATTGTGAAATTAGTTATGTGCAGTTTATTTTCATACAATGAATTAAATAATGCTTTAAGCTAAGATTTCCTTGTAAGAATTTTGCAATTTGTTGAAGGGAATCTATTTCGAACATACACATCTCTCTTTATTCCAAGGATGTATTTCCTACCAAATAAAAGCTTTTAACTGTTGTTATATGTAAGGAAAAAGAATTAAGCTGAAATGGTTCAATATTATGTAAAATGTTTTCTATACGTTTTCCTGACTATCACTTCTAATTTACTGTATGTGCGTTGCATCATCGATAATTCACAGTATTATTCCATACACATAAAGTGATAAAACTGTTACCTGGTTTACAGCCCAGACGCTAACAAACACGTTTTCAAACTTGGCCAGATTTTTCGTATCAACTTCAAATGTTTGAACAAAGCCTTCATCATGCTTATCAATTCCTGACTGATTGTGCAAGAACTCTTGTGGTGAACCAGATATCTACAATACGAACACAAATAAACGCAATCAAATATACAGTCCCAGTCAATTACAGATGACCAAAATAATGCTTTTCAATTATTTGTTATATTTAGTTTTAAAAGAGCTAGTACATACTAATTTTTCAAACTTTTTATTTTCATTTTTTTTTTCAGTTAAGATAGTTTCAATTTTTTTTTTATATTTTATGTCTTTTGTTCTTTAACAGACATGATGATACATATTCAGAGAGTAATGTTTAAACGAAACCAATAATTGAACGGCTTCGGTATGACAAATGTATTTATGAAGGCTTGAATACATATTCAAAACATCAGGACAATTCTTACCTTATTAAAATCATCCATCATGTACTTGCTACCGATAGATACAGAGTACTTTTCGATTCCAGTATGAAGGTCTGTAAAACCTAACCATGATACCCACAGTTTATATCTTGACCAAGTCATCCAACCATTAACATGACGATGTAGATTTGCTGCATGGTCAGTTCTTATAGCAAACATGCCTTTAAAATTGAAACTTGAAATGGGGAATGTGTGAAAGAGACAACAACCCGACCATAGAGCAGAAAACACATGTCTACCCTATACTATAAATTTTCTTTCAAATATTTCCATCAATACGTTTGATCGATGTGGTAAAAGGTCATTCAAAGACTTTCATTTAACAAAACTACATGCTGTATGAATTGAACTGCTTTACAATTTCAACTATGATTCATTTTTTTCATTTGATTTCATGTACAATATTTACACATGTAAGGAACATGATGTATATGTTGCATGTATACTTATAATTGCTTCATATTAGATGGATGAAAACAATTTTCTGAACTGAGATTGAGATTTAGGTACCAGTTTCTACATTTGAAAAATTCCTGTACCAAGTCCGGAATATGACAGTTGTTGTTCTTTCGTTTGATGTGTTTTATCATTTGATTTTGCCATTTGATTAGGGACTTTCCGTTTTGAATTTTCCTCGGAGTAGTTTTGGGATTTACTTTTAGAGAGTAATCTCATACTAAATGTTGCATTGCAACAACTGGTCGTCCTTGTAACAGATTTGTGTGTTAAAACGGTAGTCCATTTATCGATGAAATGTGAAGAAACATCGTCTTCAACAGTTAATAAAAGTTTATCGGTAGAAATATATACTTTTATTTTACACATTTCAACATTAATCGAACCCATGCTTTTCCACACTTACTGCATGCATCAGTCATAAGACATTCTCTTCTGAATTATTCATAAGTTCAAAATTTCTATGGCGTATCCACTTATTGGATATGTTCATACACTAAATGATTTTGTTAGTTACAATTACTTCTTAGTCTTGTCTCATTTTTACAACTAAACAAATATCTTTTTCACCATTATCAAGAAAACAGTGCAAAGCTTAAGTCCTTGGGTTGATTCTCATCTTATAATGATTACCTGGTGTAGGTGGTGAACTGTCTACCATGATTCCTCTAGATTCGTCTTCAACACATACTTTGGCACCATTACAAACTATAAGTTTTATTGTATAATTCCCACCATCATGCAAATCAAGTTGTGAAAATGTATACTCTCTCACTATACCATTTAACTATATAAAAGATCGAAAAATCAGTCGAATGAGTTGCAAATGTAAATATGTGTTTTTCCCATATGAAACAATGTAAGAATATACTAGTATATATTTTGTACAATCAAGGGTTTTATCATGAAGGATTAAATTAAAGTGAGATATGTCAGATACAACGTTACAGTATGATTTATTAACTGTTTTCTTTTATATCTTTACACATTTTCTCTAATTAAAAAGGTTTTTATTCTTTTATCTATTTTCTGTGTTACCGTCTTTGTAGTGCCAAAGAGACAAACTACGCTACCATGGAACAAAACCCACTGTAAGGCCATCAATGGGTATATACTTAGTATGTTTGTTACCTCCGTTGATGATGTATTAAACTCTCCTCCTTTATGTGATGCAATAGATAGATACTGGCGCTGTATGAATGATTCTTTGTCTTCTACCTCCCACTGGATTTTAATAGTACTCCTAAATACAACTGAAGTATCTTTTATTGAACCAACATCGGCAGATAAGTACGGTTTAACTTTTATTGATGGTGGTGAATTATCAATGTAGAACCCGTTTGATGTAGCCTCCGTAGTTAATCCTATAAATGTGAGACAACAGACTCAGACATAACCAAAAAGAAAACATCACTTTATAAATTGTTTTTTTTTATCCAAATCTCCTTTCTGAATTCACCTTGATTAGGGTTAATATCCAAATAATAGAAATCAAAGGATGTAAAAGAACATATCAAAAATACCAACAAAAACAAACAAATTGATTTTATGATTTAATAATTTTAATCTTAATAATACACTATGGTTTTAATCTTCATAAACAAAATATTGTTTCTCACATCGAATTCTTCAATGTTAATGTATTCACTTAAACTCTGATAGTAAACGTTTAAAAAAAGTAATGTAAATATGACAGCTCACATTGATTTCTAAAACAAATGAAATTATATCATTTTAATAATACCTGCTTTATTGTACGCTTTTATTGTAATGTAAATACGCTGTCCTAATGGTAGTTTCTGTGGTAGATCTGGTTCAACTAGAAGATCAGTCTGTGGTAAGTGTGTTGATTTTACTATATCATCCTGACCTGGCTTCGTTCCAGCTCTCCATGAGAATTTGTCTATACCCGACTGTGGGTCCGTAAATCCGTACCATCTAGCAGAAAGGTAACGCCTATAACAGAATTGAAATATTAATATTAGAAGTCGTTAATTTCTATAAGCATCTGCTCACAGTTTGACATTACGAAAATATTTAATATTTTAAAATATAACAACATAAAATTTATCAAGAGTCTAAAATAAGTTTATAGATAAACAGAGAATACCATCACTTGGAAAAACATTCAAATAGACAAACAAATTTACCAATATTATGCTATGTAGAAAAGTTCAACTTGAGTAAATGAACGTCATTAAAACCCAGGGCTCACTAAACCTAGTTGATTTGTATAACAACTCGTGTAGATGTGATGTGAATAATTACAACATTGAATCAATTTCTTATGAAAATACTTTTTGGCACATCTAATATGTGTGCCTTCTCCTTAACCTGAATATGCATGCAAACGAAACTATATAAACGGTTTCTCTCAATACGTTTAACTACAAAGTGTTTTTCGAGGTTTATATATTTGAATCATGCTGTTTTTACCTCAATGACTGATATTCTAAGTCATACACATCTACACCATCTAGTACTATTCCTTGTGTTGGTGGGCTGTTGTCAATAACAACACCATCTGACGTCACAGATGTACACATGTCAGCTGTATTACATGCTGTGATAGTAGTATAGTATCGAATGCCTGATCCCAAATGCATATGACATAAGGTGTAATCTACCAAATAAGAAAAGAATCGCGTTAGTATCTATAGAAGCCCAACTACTTAACATCAGATTCCTGACTTATGACAGATGCAAAGCCACGCAAAGGGTTTAGTACCAACATTCGTATTTAGCTGAAGCAATAGTTTAACGTCACAACATGATGTCTGTTTGTTTTGCTCACACATTGATGTGACTAAGATGGAATTCTTACTTGTGGCATGTGCAAACAAAAGTATTTTCGAGGTATAGTACAAGTGTAGAGCAGATATTTTCGGGGTTAAGTCTTACGATTTGTTTTACGTCAACGATCAGTGGTTTTTTGTTATCGTACATTTGTAACCACACATATTATTTATATATTTAGAAATACCAAGCATGGATTTGTTCATGCAAGTGCAGGGTACATTCGTATGTCGATCGATTAGCATGTGTGTGCACAAGACACATGTCCTTTATAACAACCATGTATTCTAAACCAAATAAAATTCATTGGATCTTCATTAGAGTTAAAGGTTCTTATTAACTCTGCCCTGCTAAACATGCAAAAACGATACTCTTATCCTAAATATGAACTAATTTCCCAGTATATCGATAATTCCTTTGAGTGAACCAGTTTCATTTAAGCATGTCAGCATGCTATACATGTCAGCATGCTATACATATCAGCATGCTATACATATCAGCATCCTATAGTATTATATTTACTTATATAGATAAAAAGAAAATACATCTGCAATGAACTTTATAACTATAATGAAACATTTGTTTTCTTATATCAATTATAGGACACATTGATAAATATTTACTTTTATAGTGTTTGTCGTAAAAATTTAAACTTACTATATGTTATTCCGATATCCTGGTTGACTAATAAGTCTTCACATTCTGGACAGGTTCCGATGCTGACATAAATGACTTGATGGTAGAATGTGGATCGTGAAAACCTTCCCAGTAGGCAGAGAGTGTCTTCACATCTGTCTGGTAATCTCTGTCCTTCATAAATGACAGAGCTGATTCAACACTACCATCGTATACATGACCAGCTACTGGTGGTGACATGTCATATATGTAAGCCCAAGACGACGCTGTGCTGATAAGGTTTGCTCTGTTAACAGCCTAACATTAATACAAATTATAAATTCAGTATCACGTTTGAACATTAATCATAGACACCAACATACCGAGACAGTTTAGAAGAATCTCATAAGTAAATATCATATACTAACATAAGTAACAGGCAATCGCGATTACGTTTTCGTTATCATATTTTTCGTGGATATTTTTCGTTTTTGTTTTATTTGTTTAATAAAACCCAATTTATGATTTCCAAGATATTTTGAACCCGATGATGATAAGTTTAAGCACGAGAAATATTCTGTCTATATAGCAAGGTACCACTAATCATTATAAATTATCCCTTTATAATTGTACAACAGATTATATATAATTTACCTTAACGGTAATAAAGTAAGCATGACCTTCATGTATATCAATGTTTGTATCTTCAGCTGATACCCCACAATCTAGTGTTGTCTTTGTAAATGGTATAATATCGTCATGTCCAGGATGAGATCCTACTGACCATAGGTAATGGTCAATTCCACTATCTTTATCTAAAAAGACATCTCTCCAACTGCAATGTAAAATGTATTCAAGATTAGACCATAACAGTTTCAGAATGCAATGCAAAGCAAAAGATATAGATTGCTATGAATCACACACCTTTCATTTTCATATTAAATTTTCTACAAGTATTTAGAAAAAAATATTTATATACATCTCTCTTCTTATATAAAATTAACATATTGAAATTGTATGTTTGGTTAGTATTTGTATTGACGTTTTGGATGTCAATGGACATAAACATTTTCTGATAAAAATAAATCCTCTTCTGGTACGAAAATATCATTTATAAAGTTTAATCGTTTTTGTATTGCTCCATAAATCATTTTATTATTTGATTTAAGAGCAACGTGATTAAAGTCATAACTTTATAGATATTGACCAAATCGTATATTTTGTAAGACTTTGTGTATTCACAATTGAACGAGTTAAGTGCATGCAAGATGTATAGATTATAACATGCCCTTTTCCATATTGGCCCTGGTATCATCCCGAGACTCACATATCGGCCTCGAGGCTTTTTATCACATGTTTAAATGCTGCAGAAAAGAGAAAAAAAGGTCAATCATAACAATTTAATGATACATAAAAGGTAAAATCTTAAGCAATTTATCACAAACGTGTCATTAAGGATGCAATGACGTCACGTCATTAGGAACAGGGCACAATATCAATACCTCTTTTTTGCCCCGGGCAATTTTAACGTTATTGCATATGCAAAACCTAAGGTATTCATAACAAATATGTGATAATTAAAAGTTACATCAACCGTGATAAGAGGTTTTGAAATGTATATACCAAGCATTGATTTCACTCATATCAGACATATGCCGCCCCTCAATAGTTATTGGTTTGTCAGACTTTTCTGGCGGTGTGGCGTCAATTTTCACTGGATGTGAATCTGCTATCGCACTTCGAGTTGCAAAGTCGAGTGCTGAAATACAAAAGAACCTGGATTTACATTATAATCGCGGGAGGGTATTTATAAAAAAATCTGTGTTAAAATATTAATAAAAAGGATAAATATCCCGTAAAGACAGTTCGATGGCAAAAATTAAAGCTCGAAATCATTTCATATCTGACTATGACCTTTGCATGTCAGGTTGTTTCTATATACATATGTCATAGTTGTTGTTTGTTGTATTTATATTGTGTGTTTTTGCGGTGAAAAGTTGGATAAATAAGTTCTTATTATATTATATATCTGTTGTAGTTTCTGTACATGTATTTTAAGCATGTTAGTGAAACTTTTATCAAATGAGTTGATGAAAACCGAGTATTTGTAATAGGCATGTGTTGCAGTGTTTAAAGGTAAGAAGTTTTAAAAACTAACATCCTATTACCATGAATACCATTTCATTTTTTTTTAAACACAATAAATTTGGGTAGATTGAAATATACAGGTTACAAAAAAGATCGGCAGATACAGTTTAAAATTCATTGATACCTTTAACAGCGGCATAATATTCATGCCCATTCTGTAGCCGCACATCATGTATTGTGTAATGGTTAACAAGTCCGACTATTGTATATGGAAATACATCTGTTCCTCCTTTCGTTGATCCTGGAATTAAAATTATACAACAACTTGTATTTGGTTAAAGAAAAAAAATAATAACCCCGGCTTATGCATGAAATGAAAGAGTAGATCCAAATAATTGTTGAAACCAGGGGAAAATTAACCGTTTACTTCCTAATGTCTTTCTATTGAGACAAAGAGCTTTATTTATACCATCCAATAACAAGCATGATTTGTATATAAGAGTATATAAACGTTTGTTTTCTTACCGATTCCAATTTGATATTCTTCAATTCCCGAATTATGGACAGTTTTTTTATATTCCTCCACATCGGTAAATGCATCCCAGCTGACGAAAATATCTGACGACGATGACTTTGAACAGAAAATACAGATTTAGTTTACATATATATTTACATGTTATAAGCGATACTGTTATGACAGGTCCGTTAATTGACACTTGAAAACATCGTATACACGAATATTTGATTTAAAACTACCATGAAATCAGTTCACTCAATAGTAATGCTTTATTCAAAGAGTAACGAAATATACCAAAGGGATAACTAAACTCATAAGTCTACAACAAACTGTCAATGCTCTGTATAAATACGAAAAGTATACAAAACACAACGTAGTAAATTAATGGCTTAGCAACACAACCCCTTCCAAAACAACGCAGTAAGTAAATTGTCCATGTTGCTAATGATTCCGCCAAAACTACTAACCCATCGGCTGCACCTGAACTAATTTCAACCCATTTACCGTGATAGTAATACCCAATATTTAGCGTTCTCTAGTATGATTTGCTTACTTTGTTTGTCTTTCGCTTGTGTCGTAGTATTGGACCGTTTGGATTATAGCTCTTCATCTTTTATATAGCTGTGGATTTTACATATTTTGGCCACGAGCATCACTTAAGAGACATGTATTGTCGAAACGCGCATCTGGTGCAGGAAAATTGGTACCGTTAATGTTATTACTACCACTGGGTCGATGCCTCTGCTGGTGGACTGTTAGCCCAGTAGCCAGTACTTCGGTATTGGCATAAAAATACGGATTTTTTGTTATTAAAATTTGCTGTTACAAAATGTTATAAATTATTATAAATCAAGGAATGTATCTCCCTCATGCAAAGCTCTGATTCCTTTCATGGATTTGGCTATACTTTTTGGACCTTTTGGATTATAATAGCTCTTTATCTTTTGTATAGCTTTGGATTTCAAATATTTTGGCCAAGAGCATCACTGAAGAGACATGTATTGTCGAAATGCGCATCTGGTGCAGGAAAATTGGTACCGTTAATGTTATTGCCTCTAATTCGTCTTAATTAATTAAACGTTATAATATCCATACATTCTTACCTGATATTTCTTATCGGGATCAATACCAATCCACACGTGACCTGGTGTAGGTGGTGTTAAATCAACCGTAACTCCATCACTGCAAGTGTTAGTTTCTTCTAAAACCTCTGTCCACTTCTCGAACTGTATCTCTGTCCTTGGTGCATGGATACAAACTATGTATCGTTTTCCATGTTCTAATTCTTCATTTACATTGAATATAATGTTAACGTATTCTTTGTCTAAAATATATAAAAATTCGGAATGTCAAAAAATTGACAATATTCCGACTCAAAACTTGTATTCAACAGCTAGAAGTAGGCTGCATTTTGTAAACATACTTAATATTTCCAGATAAATTTCAAACAAAACTCAAGTGAATAACCATTTAAGTGGCTCGGGCCTTTTCAATGTTTCTGTCAGAAGAGCTGTATTTCTTATATTTTAATCTTAACAGAAAGTGAATCAAATTTGTCGGAAAAAATGAGGTTCCAGACTACTTAACTTCAAGCCCAAAATATTACTTTTAAAAAGGTATGTAAAAGGGACCGATTGTCACTGAAATGATAGGGAAAATAGAGGTGTTGACATATTTTTTGCGTTATATCAAAAAACTGTCTGTGACACTTGGTCCAAAACTGTAATATAAAAAGCTGATATAAAGCTTTAAAGAGTAAGCAAATAAAAAATATAGGTCACCGATAAGGAAAACTAATAAAATAGTTTTGCATTAATACCCAAAATTTTGGCAGGAAAATGGTGGAATTGGGTGAAATGTCATTTTGAGCCTTTCACAGATACACTAATAACAGTTATATGTTTTAGTGACAAAAAAAAAATAAGTAAACATTTTAATCAATCAAGATAATAAAAAAAATAATAGTGAATTTACGACACTACCTTTTCCTGTGCTTGGATATTCATACGTGAAATTATGCGCAGTCGCATAGTCCCGATCCCCCATAAATTGTATCCATAAAACCTCTTACATTTTACGTTCTGACAAAATCAATTTACACGAAAATTATATAAAGTTTATATATTATATAAAAAAGGTGATTTGATTGACAATGAGACACCTTTCTACCAGACACAAAATGAATGCAGAAGTTCACCTGTAAATCCGCATTTAATAGAATCCGGATGTGAACAGGGATCATTCAATTGTAGCTTGGCATCATCTTTATAGTAACTCGTGATATCTAAATTCTTAGAGTCGATGACAGCCCATGTGTAGTTCTTGTGACGTAATAATGGCCACACTCCTGATATAATATTTTTATACGGTGTATAGTCAACATCAGACTCATCCCATCTACCGTTCTCCTCTAGATAAATGTCATGCCCGTATCCATCACGTTTTGTTCCATCTAAGTGAATGAAAGTAATAACATAGTGAGCATCAGATTACCATTATTTATCTAAATGCAAATTTAATACATGATGTATAAGTGCAAATAGATTACTATATGTTTATGTATATTTAAAATCAAAACATGCTGGTAATTTACTTCCTTTAGAAAAAGGAAAACAACACTTTATAAATGTAATGGGTCAAAAGCGCTTTTTTGGGATTTGTCTTCATAATAATAAATAATAATCTTTTATTCGTAAGCAATATAACTTATAGAATATAAATATTACAAATATTCAATTACATCAGTGAAATATATTTACATTTAAACAATTAGTCAAATAATCATATAAGTAAGTATACCCATATAACAGTACAGCAGAGTATGATAAAACATAACACATATTAAGCATTTATAATGATGAAATTAATTACGTGCCTTCTCGGCCAGAAATTTAAAAAATCCCTAAATAAGGAAGCCGCAAAGACGAATAGTGGAAAAGGGAAGGACATATAAGAACCCAAACAGGTACACCAGGTGTTTTTTTTCTGAATATGTCAGCATTTGTTTGATTGTGGTCTAAATTAAACACTTCATGGGCCCCATAAAAAATAAGTAACACTGGTAAGTTTAAAGATAACATAACATACCCATTGTTTTCTCTTGTATTCCAATAGCATCAATAACACTATTTGATACAATGAGAGAATCACCGTCATTGACTTGCATGTTTTAATCTCCGTGGAAATTGTTGACCAAATGCCAGCCTTATTGTAACCCCTGATGAATATCTGTCGGCATTTTGAAAAATCTAAACTATTGTTTAAAGGTACAACGAACTGTATCTGAAAATAAAATCTTCAATTCAGCATCATTTTAAATGTATCTATTAGTTTTTCAAAGTTTGTGTTCGAGCTTTATACATTTATGCAATGTCTTAACAAATGACAAACAATAAAGAAAATATTCTACTTTACAATCAACTTGGTATAGTATGTTTTCAAAATTAAATCACAAAAGTACTGAACTTCGAAAGTCTCTTATCATTGGCAAAATCAAAAGCTCAAACACATCAAACGAATGGATAACAACTGTGATTTGGTATAGACATTTTCTTCTGCAGAACATGGTGGATAAAGTTTTTACATTTAGCTTAACATCTCAACTGTATAACAGTTGCATAAAATTCCATTATATTGATAACAATTTTTTAAACAAAACAAACAGACATGATTCTATGTAAAAATGTAACAACAGGGGTATGTCACTCGAGACGAAGTATTCAGGAATGATATAATATTGTATATCTCTTTAATTTACTGCTGTAAACATCATATATTAATTTAACATAGGGATCAGTTTTATGAATTTTTTTCTTGTTTGTAAAATAGAAATTGAAAATAATTAAATAGCACTCTGTTTCAAGTTGCGAAAACCTATGATGTGTTTAGTATGACAGAATTAAAACCGAACACTTACATGTTCCTTATCAACGACAGTAGCATTGTCAATCTCATTCCATATGGTGTGAATACCAACATTGTCTCCTAATGCCCATTCATAATAATGTATAACACTTTGGGCCTCTGTGTGGTCTTTTATGTCAGGGTCATACATCCTCTCAAATGTTACTGTAAGCTATATGAAAAAGACCTTCAGACAATAAGAAATATATTTTTCCTTCTTTTATTCATTATCATTTTAGTCAATCAAATACATGTGAATTGGTGTATAAAGAAAACGATAATGAGGGCATATAAAGTATTGTCGAATATTTCAAAATTAAAATTTTTCGAAAGAGTAATTGTGTGAATGCCTTAGTGCACAAAATTATGTTATCTCTTGACTAACCTTTTAAGCTAACATTTAAAAAAAAAAAAAGCTTCGGTAAATCATTTAGATTTTTTTCCAACCAAATGATAAATATCTGACGTAATTGGTGTGCTTTATAGTTGATATATAGTTTAAATAGTAATGTAGAACAAAATATAAAAAAAGTGATTGCTATTAGTTTATACATGTACAAGTTACAAGTGTGCTTGGTTTTAATGTGTATTCATGAACAGAAAACACTCGACACTTTTAACCTATTTATCACATCTACAAATATCCATCGTCTATGAAATCTTCTCATCCTTTTGCATGATGTGTTTAGCTTGTGTTTGTGCTATTTTACCTGGTGATGGTTTGGTTCATCAACCTGTTGAACAGTGATGTTACCACTGGATGGAGGATTGACTATCACAGTTATGCCATTGCCGTATACAGGTGAGAAACATAAATCTTCTGCACAAAACTTAACAACGGCTCTGTAGGTCTTCCCTGGTTCTAAATCTAAATTACTCAACGTGATATATTGGTGTTTTCCTACATACTGAAACTTCCTATATTCCTTCCAGATGTCTGTTAATAAAAACATAATACTTTAGACCTCAATAGACAAGATAAAAAATATGCGCGTTTAACACCTTGTTACGACTGTGGGACTACAGGGAAACAAATGTTATTTTTATTCCTTACATATTTGACAAATATTGTAATGTAAAAATAAATAATTCTTGTAGTTCTTCTGAAAAACAAAGTGTTTTTAACTAACTATAACGAATAGAATGAATTACTGTGTTCTTTGAAAATTGGGATCCGAAATGTATTTTTAATTCACATATAACAATATCCTAAATATTTTTGAGTAATATTGATTTGTTACCGTGACTACGGACATGTTCTTTTTTGTTTATTTGAACTTAATACTCTCTTTTTTTCCAAAAGACTCAAAATAAAAAAAAAGAATTTACAGTAAAATTAAAAGTTCAATAATAAGTATGAGTACACAATGCATAAGGTAAATAATAACAAACCTCCAAACACTCGTTCTTCAAGTTGAACAAATGCATCTCTTAAATATTCAGTGTACATTGATGGTATCGACCAATATACGTGTAAACTCGTTGTTGAAGATTGAAATTCTACATCCTCTACACAAGTAGGCCGCGTATCCTTGAAAAACAACAAATAGAACACTAAACATGTATAACTTGTAGTAAATCTCATTAAAATCTTATTAACAGATGACAATGAAAAGATGGTTTTAATAAACGCATTATTTGTAAATTACTCCTCTGTGCAAAATATTGGGTTGATAGCTATCTCTTGATCTAGTTCGCAATATTTTAGTTTTAGTGCATACATAAATATGAATTGTGGGTTATATATACCTCATTAAATTATTGAAGCAATATTATTATCAAAAACAGGTTATAGGGTCAAAATGTGATTTTCAACAGTAGAAAGTTTTTCAATCAGATAACTAAAATAAATTTAAGTACAACACATCTAAATACAGCCCCGTATGGGAGCACTTTTAAAAATGAAGTATCTAGTACCCAACCATCAACCATTATTTTCAAACTGTAAAAATACCAAAAACAAATGCTTACGAGGTTTCTGATTGAGATCGGCACCTGAAAATCTGATTGGTAAGTATTAAATTGTAACTGTTTTATGAATAATTCATTACTCACTGGATCAGTTTGAGAACATACCTTGCTATGATGACTTTAGCTTCAAGTCTGGTGCCACTAAAATAAATGTGAAGAATAGATTAAAGAATATGACATATAGGTTTTTAGATATATTTTATATTATGAACATTTATACCATATGTTACTCAGACATTAAATTAGTTTAACCTTTTTCATTTTGGAAAAATATGTAAGGAAATTGAACAGTGTTAATATTCAATTATTGTCTTTTTTAAATTGTTTTTAACATTTTTACTTCTTAACTAATATTGTACTCATTAAAATAAAGATTACCTGAACAATTGTTGCCATCTCTTATAACAATGCCTGTTAAATTTGTGTGGATATCCAGGACTCTGAAAACCATCTGAACTGACTTTTACACTACCGCCTGTTGTACCTGCTTCTAGGGTCACATAGTATTTCTACAAGACGTTAACAATGCATAAATATGAAAAAATAAAGCATGAAACATAGTTGTAGGTATCATAGCCATGAAATTTCATATCAAATCCTTATTGAAAGAAAAATCCTTTCATAGACTTATTTACATTTTATCAATGACATATTTTCATACTTTTTAGAGTTAAAATACATAAAACAAACCGTTGATAAATAGTTACTATTTCTCTTCATATCGATAAAATTTGAACAGCAAAGTTGATAAAACATATACTTGCAAGAAATAAGCAGACTATTTGGTACCTGAAATGGCTGAAGATTAAGACCTTTAAAGGTGTAACTATTGTAAGTCTCCAATGTTTTCATTGCCGAGGTATCACAGGTACTGGGAACTTTTCCAATACAAGCACTGTAATTAATATGTTGGTGAGGGTGTATAAAACCAGTCCATCTCACTGCCAATGATGTTGTCTCTGGTGTGAAATCTCTGTCTTCGATATCCTTAAATTGAATAGATGTATACACAAAATAATGAGACTGCACACTTTCAAATTATTTAGAAACAATGTATTAAATTCGGTGTTTAATACACATTTGAAGACAAAAACATGAAATGTACGTTCTTTTATTAATCAAACTGTAATTTTAGCTTAAACTGATATCATTATTGCTCATTTATTCAAAAAGGTCCATTTGAACAGAATTCTTATATTAAATTTATGTTTGGAATATTCGCAGGTGTCTTTAACACTAATCTACAGTACCACAAAAATAAATCATTACAAATATTTATAAATTCTCTCGACTTATATCATACCTTGGCCTCGTTTTGAAGATTTGATGTGGGTATAACATCCATAACTATTCCTTCTGCAGGTAACTGAATATCATGGGTATACCTAAGGGATGTCTGAATAACGGATAGACCTGCCAGATTTGTAGCTTTGATGGTA
The DNA here is from genome assembly GCA_019925275.1 of Mytilus edulis. Lineage (NCBI taxonomy): Eukaryota > Metazoa > Mollusca > Bivalvia > Mytilida > Mytilidae > Mytilus > Mytilus edulis. The sequence continues at coordinate 110,648,389 of CM034351.1, forward strand.
AAGTAGTAGTCATGATGACCATGAAGTGACCATTTCAGATGAGAAACAGATAAGGCTGTGCACGTGGCTGGTACGTTTCGTTTACATGGTCCACCAATTTGTAAATTTTGAAAAGATTGGATGTCGTACATGTTTGGTCTATGTCCTTTGAAATATAAGTAGCTATTATATCATTAATGTACTTTCTAGGTAAAATTGCTGACATCAATACAAATAATACCCATATTCTATATTTCGGTATGCAGGAAACTTGAATGACGCAAAGGAGCAATTTGCATGTAATTAAATAAATGTTTACTTTTCTATGTGGTGCTTTATTACTGATGTTTGGCTGTTAGCCTTGTCTAATATGATCATGGTCCTATATGCATTTCATCGCCTTATGAGTGTTACCTTATACGTGTTATTGTCATCTAGGCATGTCCTTCAATTAATTATATGATGCTAAAATTATCATAATTTGAAATACAAAACGTTTCAATTAACATTTAACTTTAACCTAACTTTGATTAAATGGCATAATTTCTTATATAACTTACCAACGGCATACTTGAAATACATTGGATACGGGTCGTCTGGGTCCTCGAAAGCGTCTGCTGTCCAGTTTGCAATTAAAAAATCGTTTATCAAGTTAACATCTATGTTAGAGCCAGAAAACCGTGGCTTTGTTGTATCGACAATAAATGGCCCAATACTCTGAAATATAATATACAAACCATTTACTCGGTTCTGACTTTGATTTGACATAGTTAAATGTATACGTTATAATCTCGTTTGGTAAGAAAAACCTGCTGTGGTTAGTGCCTCCCTTACTATATATTCATATATAAGTCAATATCATTATTATAAATTAAAATATAATAATAGTATAGGGGTTCCATTTGTACAACCATACAGCGTACCCCAAAAATATTAACGTAAAAATATACTCAACAATTAACATTTTAACAAATGTGGACAATACTAGTGTTACATAACAAGAACCAAAATTGTGCAAAAAATAACTGTATCCGATTCAGGGTATTACCTGCTTTGATATATCATTGAAAATAATAAACAAATTGTAAAAGTATAAAAGTGTATATTAGTAGTTCGGCATTATGTTACAATGTACTGTATGTACTATCAACTACAAAAACGTTTAAGTTAGTTTTCTGTCAGATTCATTATTATGTTTGTTTTAATTTTTAAGTGTCGCATGTACTATCAATAACAAACATTTTTTGCGTCTTTGTCAAAGTTTTTTGTTATATAAAAAAAGAAGATGTGGTATGATTGCCAATGAGACAACTGTCCACAAGAGACCTATAATTAATTTAATACTAAAAGTTACAAAATTATTTGCCAAAGACACCAACAAAAGTTTTTGTAGTTAATAGTAAATACACGACAAAATAAACAAAACACATTATTCAAATAAATCTAACAAAACGTTTTAGTCATTGCTAGTACATACAGTATACTAAAACTTTATGCCCTATGACTTTCTGTCCGTAATTTAATTCCAAACTCAATTTGAAACCGGAGTAAACCATGAAAAAACGTTGATGACGTCACGTGACTAATGTCTTTTGATTTCCGAGGCATTGTTGTTGTACTAATGTATGTCGGTGATGCATTTTTTGTACAGATTTGGAAACAGATTCACAGTTATTGCTAAATTAACAAATTATGTCTGCATTTGGTATATTTATCCCTAATTTTGTTAATATATCGGAACGGGGACTTTCTATACTAACTTGTTAGTATAGAAAACCTGATCGGAACTATAAAAAAAAACAATTTCATTCGAGTGAAAAGTTTCATATAATGTGAATACTAGTACGGTACTATTTTTGATATACTGAATGTAATATCAATACCAAAAACGTTTTTGTTGGAGTCTTCGTCAGATATATTTGTGTGTTTGTTTTAACTTTGACGTCATGTATGTACTATCAATGACAAAAACAATTTATGGCGCCATTATAACATTGAAGGCATTTGTTAGTCGATCTGTGATGCATGGTTGTATAGTTTTGGCAGTAGAGCCACATTATTTTTAAATCAACAAAGTATGTCTGCAGTGGGTGCCTCCCCAATCTTGTCAATATAACAGAACTATGCATAACAATTCCATACGAGTGAGAAGTTACGTATTAAGTGTATTAAGCTAGTACGGCATTATATTCTAAACGGACAGAAAGTCACAGGGCATAAAGTTTTAGTATACTGTATGTACTAGCAATGACAAAAACGTTTTGTTAGATTTATTTGAATAATGTGTTTGGTTGTTTATTATGTCGTGTATGTACTATGAACTACAAAAACTTTTGTTGGTGTCTTGGCAAATAATTTTGAATCTTTTAGTCTTAAATTAATTCCATGTATGTGATGCTTGGTTGAACAGATTTGGAAGCAGGATGCCGATCACTATTACTTAATGGATTGACTGTAATATTTTTTTCTGTCTATGAAAAAATAACATGAAAAATGTGATACACACTATATAATGCGCGTAGCGGGTTGTTTTAAAGTGCGCACCACATTTTTTATGTTATTTCGAATAGACAGATAAAATATTACAGTTATTTTTTATAATGTAATTCTAAACTCAATTTGAAACTGGATTAAACCATGAAAAAACGTTGATGACGTCACGGTCACATGACTAAATAATGTCTATAGAAAATTCCCTTTTAGAAGAGGACAGAAAGATACCAGAGGGAGACATTTTGAGAGTCAACTTCATTGATTGAAAATAAACTGATAACGCCATGGTTAAAAATAAAAAGACAAACAGATAAACAATAGTACAGAAGACACAACATAGAAAACTAAAGACTAAGCAACACGAACCCTAAAAAACTGGGGGTGATTTCATGTGCTCCACATGGGCCAACAATCGTGGTTGTCGTTTACATTTTACTATTATAAAAAAAAATTGAGCTACTACTAAGCGATTGTCAAAATGTTAACGAAATGATTCAGAGTTAAGGTGACGACATACGATGTCTGAGAATTAGAGAAAGGAACACAATAATTTAATAGCACTACATTTCTAAATATTTTAATGTTTTTATTTTTTTTTGAAGTCAATGTACACGTTTTTTATAATAGAATTACCTATTATTTGGGGTTAAATTCTAAGTATTTTATGACATTCAGACTGATATCTTTGATGAAAAAGGGGAGACCATTCTGACAAAATAGTCAAAGAAAACTGACAGCGACTGACAAGGCACAAATACTATTCTGAATATTTGTTTCATCGTTTGGGATGAATAGTTCGTTTGTGTATTTAGATATATGATTATGGTGTTTTAGACAGTAGATGTTTCAAACAGTGGAACAATTAGTATGCAAAGTAATCTTGTCAAACAATAATTTGTTTTTAAATATGCCACATTGCCACAAACGACTTACCTGTAGTCCTTCAACTCCTGCTTTACTGATAGATTTAATTATGATATAAAACTCCTTTCCATCCGGGACATCTGGATGATTAAGCCGGAAGTGAGTATGATGTTTTGTTGTTCTAAATGAAACTATATCTGGAGCAATGCTGCTTGCTGTAGATGACAATCCAACTTCATAATCGTGAATCAAGTTGCCATCAATAGCTGGTTTCCAAGACATTTTGAACTTATGTATCAAAAAGACAATATTTATAATTTTCCTCGAAGAGAAAAAAACACATTCTTAAATAGGCAATGTCAATACACACGTAATTACGGTAAATGGAACTAAAGCCTCAAAACATGAGCTTGCGCCTAAAATGAAATTTATAAATGATCGGTATTACTTTGTTATACTAGTAGCTTAAGAATGCATTCCTTTAAAGCTTTTATTTTCTGTTTTAATTTTAGAAAATATAACGTTCAGATGTAATATGATGAAAGCATATAAGACAATGCACTTCTTGATCTGCTATGATTCTGAATTTTGCTTTACATGCATATGTACTTACTTGTACCAATTATATCTGAAGTGTCCTTTGATGATAAGTGTAGCTATACTTTGTTTAGTCTATAATGTTGTTTTAAATTTAACATTTAGAAATATAACGATTTCAGTACCTGAATTTCCTTGGATACGACAGCAAGTATATGAAGGTTATTTTTTATGCCACATAGCCGAACTGCATTCTGCGATACTGGTTTTCCTAGTGGTAAAATGGTTACATTTTCTAGGTTCGACACTCTGAAACAAAATTTGTTTCTTATTAACAAAGTAAATTTAAATTGTGCAAATTTTCTAATTATGATTATCATTGTGTGTTACGCTACGATCTTGTCAATTTGGCAGTTTGTGACAACTATGAACACTCTCACTAAATCCAAGCATGTGCCGAAACTAGCTATATTTTCTGCTGCTCCTTTTTGTTATGCTTCTTGGAAATGACGTTGTTTACCATTTTAATAACGTGTTATAGTATCCTTTTATTTATCTTTATAAATATTACGTTGACTGTTTAGTCTGATTTTGGTAATGTCCATTTAAAGTGGCTTTGTATACTTATACATCCCGTTATTGTGTTATTGTTCTCTTGTAATACAAATTTTGTATTCTTGTATTTCATTTTTGCCTCATGTGCTTTGTCTTATGCCCTTTTGTATTTCTTTGTTACATATGACGTGACCCTGTACTTACACATCCCGTCATTGTGTTTTTGTGCTATCATGGTAAATTTTCGTTCTTGTCTTTCTATTTCGGTAATGTACTCTGTCTATATGCATTTTTGTGCTTCTTTAATTACACATTTGTTTGTTTTTATAGTAATTTAGATTATAACACAATGATGAATGTTGTACCCCTTTTTTTTATTGTCATTCGAGTGAAAGGTCTAGCTAACTATAACCAGGTTTAATCCACCTAAATCTTTGATTTTTTTCAGATTTTACTTTTTTCGTACGTCTTTTCTCAGAGGATTATCTTGTTGCTGTTTGACGTCATCAAACAAAATAGTAATTTGTCTAGCCTTTTTTTATAAAGTATATCTACACTAAAAGTCTACAATGTTCTTTGTATTGATCATTTGATTAAGTCTCCTTCGATAAAGATTCATGTATGTATAGATTATCGGTTTTTCTACACATTGATATCGTAAAATATCAGCCGCGAGCCACAATGTGAACCTTTTATGCGAGTGAGCGTAGCGAACGAGATAAAAAGGTTCACAGTGTGTCGAGCGGCTGATATTTTACGACATCTATACGTAGAAAACCCGATTATCTGTTTATCGTTCTATTAATGGTCTTTTTTCCTCTCCCTAAGACAGTTTTACGCTTGACGAAAGCAAGTAGCTTGATAACGTCTCCTCTCGCATTGTGACGTCGCTGATAACTTCCCCTCTCACATTGTGACGTCGCTGATAATGCCTGGTCTCGTTTTGAAGTCTTGATACGATAATTACTGAGCGACAGAGCAGAGTGATATAGGCGTAGGGAAGGACGATAAGTACCTTTATTCTCGAGTTTCCGAATTTAATATGAAATCATTAGAACTTTTGTAATTTTTTTCATAATGAATATTCTCATGTTTAATTCTTTTTAGAATACAACAGACGCTTATGAACAACATAAAATATTATATGGAAAATGACAGAGTACACTGACCTATATTTAAAAAAAAACTGGTTCAAACTGACAGCCAGTAATTATACTGAAATTTCAAATTTTCTATCATTAACTTGACTATAGTAGTCAAAGGCGTCTGTATATAGTATTCATCAGAAGCAAAAATACTCAGACAAAAATCAACTTTGGAACACATTAAACATTTGAAACTAATATAAGATGTCTCTTACATGCAGCTAGAGGTAATGTTCTCTACAAAGTGTCTCTGTAGAATATTATCCAAAAACCAAACATTTCCATCATTATCTCTTATTAATCTTGGTCTTGTTGTAGCACCTGACATGACAAAATCTTGTATATATGGCATAGTTGTCATTATAGTAACACCATCAGAGCAGACAACATTTGAATTTTCTTTCGCTCTGTTCACAGCAACCACAGAAACAACATATGTTCCCTCAGTAGAAGCCTCAAATGATGCAAACGTATTGTAGGTTTCTGTTGTCTGAAATACAAAACAATGTATGTCTTGTGAGTTACGGTTAAGTTCAATGTAGGTTTTATTGTTTTTCATTTATGGTAATGCCACATTTACTATTCACAATGATTTTGGTTTTTTTTTGGTCCCGCAGCATCCCCTTACCATGTTTTTTTTTATTCAAATTTAAATTGTATTGCCAATGATACTTAGACAGTCTAATCGGATGTTGTCAAGAACACAACAACACCGATTTTATCAGGTGTCCCCAGGATTCGAAGAGCGGTATACTGCTGTTGCCTTTATATACTAAAATATGCACAAAACTGTATATCAATACCTCGTTATTGGTTTGAATTCGTCGTTGTTAAAGCAGTGATCACTAAAGATATATTGATAAAATTCCACACCACTCTCCCTGTCAAAAAATCCTTCCCAATGAGCATCTATATGTAGATCTTGCTGGAAGTCAATTTCCGGATCTCCTCTGATACCGTCATGAACATACCCTTCGTGTGGTGGGGAAACATCTATGGTTATCTGGAAAATATTTGAAATTTTCTTTACAAAATACAGTAACAGCATATTTACGTGCTAAAAAAAATGAAAGATTAATCATCAAATTAGGACAAATGCAATCGTAATGTTTTAACTGTTTGCTTGTTAATTTATATCTTTTTTTCTAAGAATGCATAATATATGCTATCATACATCAGTCGAGTTTGAAGATGAAACCTATTGCTGTAAAATAATCAAAACATACAAAAAAAACCAAAAAAAAACAAATATTGCGGTTCTCAATGTTTCGAATGTTTTCGAATATTGTAAGTATAATTTAAAAGAATGTATTTTCAAGGCAGACATCTGACTAAATATCATAAATGCATTTAAAAAATTCTCTTAAGGCTTTTGTCAATATATGTTGTTCTACGTGAATGAAATAATATACATATTTTTTACTCTCCTTATAATTATTAAATATTAAAAACAGTATTTCGTGATCATGATTATTTTACATAAAATGAACATGTATGCGTATTTCAAATATAATGACTTGTTATTTGCCATAATATTTTACACCAAGTAGTACCTTCTTCACGACAGTAGTTTTAAGCATGGCCTTGTTAACAACAGTAACTTCAATGTAATAATCTGAATCATGAACACCTTTGTCTTTCCCAGTAATCAGACCAGATAGTTTATTTATCTTAGGTTTGACGTAGAAATGTTTATGAAAGCATCCGTGAAACGATGTGCAGTAACATGATGGTCCTCTTGGTGCATCACCATATTTGTTTTGGCAGTCTGTTATATTCTGAAAAATAATGTAATGTTATGCCAGTTAACAGGTTGGTGTGTATAGTTCTAATCCGTCGCAACTTATCTTTAACTGTTCTTGGAGTCTATGTTTCAAGCTGCAGAAAGGCCGTTTTGGGAATATTATCTCATTTCATGTTAATTTCAAATTAAACAATATGATTTAAAGAACTGCGTCCCTCAGCTGCACCTTCAACAATTGACACTGTTTAGTCAAAAGTATTAAGTGCTTACAATTTTAGTCACGTTGACGTTTTCATAGATATTTTCCTTTTGATAACTTTTTTGTTATTTTAAATTTTCTGTTTATCTATAACAGTTCTCAAGAAAAAAGGCAATGAAATGGTCTTTGTAAAAGTTAATGGACGATAGATGACGACGACAGACGACACACAATATGACATAGTTCTCCGCGAAGGGCCAGGTTAGTTAATTAAATATTTCATCTATTGCAGCTGTTCACATATTTTCTTATCACCGAGAACCCTAGCTAGTTTGATACGCTATATACTCCACGAATATAATATTAAAAAGTTCAAATTGTTTCAATAGATAATTAGTGGCACAAATACATATTTGTATGAATATCAAATAAGACAATATCATTACCTCCGAATTTCCCTGTGAATGTAGGTTTGCGTGACCATGGATAATATCAGTTTTAGTATAATTATCATATAATCTCCACTCTAGATTGTCTATTCCACTGTGATAGTCAAATGCATTCCATTCTACCCTTAAAAATAAAAATACAATTCAACAAAATATTGTGGTGATTTGTTTGTTTGTGTACTTCAATACTAGAATATTTGAAAAAATAAAACATTTTTAAATGTCAAAGAATGAAATAAACACTTTTTATATTTATGTTCTATTTACCTTCAGACGTGAAATGCAATATTAAATTAAAAAAAAAAATACAGTATACTGCTTTTACTGCTAGATAAAAAAATTGTTTATCAAAAACGTACTTACTAACGATATCAAATCTGATCGAAGAAAACAAGGTAGCTTTTGAAAAAAGCTCGTGTAATATGTTATATTGTATAACATTGTTAATCATAAATTATTGAAAATAAATATATTTTGTTTTTACATAAAGTGAATAGCATTAAGTGCACTGTACTTCTAATAAATGTTTGCTAAATATTTCACTTACGTCATTTTAGAAAAGTCTTCAAAGCTATGGACCGAAACATTTACACGATCTCCGTTGGATAACCATAAATTTTCAATTTTAGGTGGACTGGTGTCCTTGAAGACTGTAACGACATCATCGATAAAAATATCAAAAATATCATAAGCTCGTACAGTCACATCCAGTCTATCCCCATCATTCCACGTCACTGATAATGATGTAGCTTCATCCCTGACATCGCTAGTCCTGACAAAGTTAACTTGTTGTGTGATTGCAGGCGAAAGCACAGTGAACTGTGTTTCAAAGCGCACAATTCCTACAAATATATAATTCATCATTTTTTTTATTTTATTTAGTCTTTGGTATTTGCTGCTTTGCATTGCAACAAGTAATGTTTTGTTTAAACTTGAAGGATTTTGTTTAAAGGATTTTGTTTAAAGGATTTTGTTTAAAGGATTTTGTTTAAAGGAAATGAAAAATATTATTAAGTATTCAATAAAATTATACATCTCGATTTGAATACGACAGAGCAAAGCATTATCATATATAATATAAACAATAGTATTTGAAAGCATCGAAAATTTAACAGAAACTAAATTTCTTTACTTTTGATTGACTTTTCATCTGAATGTGTCTTCGTATGACAGATTATTCATGACATTGACTTTTCATCTTTTTATCAAAAAGGAGAATATAGAGCTGCATGTTATAAGCCTGTTTTTAAAATATATTATGTTCGAACTGAGGCGTAACATGTATTTAAGACCTAACGAACGTTTCTTGGTTTTTTTATAAAAAAAAAAAAGGAGGTAGCATATACATTCAAGGTTATCAATTCACAGGCACTTGTTTCTATCCATACGAAGGTCGACTATCCATATAAATAGAAGAAGGTGGCTAACGAAATTTTTTTTAGGTCACGACAGTCTCCGCTTGGGACGCTTTTTCTACCCTTCAACTTAATGCTAAAAATCCCTACCTTATATGAATCGATTCAGTGAATATTTTCCTTTAACACTAAACTAATTTCATAATCCCCACAGTGTTCCTCTTCACGGTAATCTACTCTCAATTCACTAAACCATGTCCAAAAGTTCAACTACCATCTTTCCAATGTATCTACTTCCGGTTGACATCGCAGTAAATTTATTTTGTTTTCATTGACTCAGTTTCTTTCCCCTAATTCTGATACGTTTTTTACCTCCAAAATAAAAGATCGATGAAATTCTTTAGAGTTACCATATACATTCGGAATTCTCTAGTAATATCGAATTCATTCAAATTAGTTTCTGACTTTCTGATTTTTTTAATAACAACAATAAATGTACTTATTTCGGTGAAATTTCATCTTTAAAAATATATTGATAATGAAAATAATAAACTGGTAATTTTACAGAATCATTTCGTTTTTAAAAAGATAGTATTCTGCCCACAACCGGAAGTAGATACATTGGAAAGATGGTAGTTGAACTTTTGGACATGGTTTAGTGAATTGAGAGTAGATTACCGTGAAGAGGAACACTGTGGGGATTATGAAATTAGTTTAGTGTTAAAGGAAAATATTCACTGAATCGATTCATATAAGGTAGGGATTTTTAGCTTTAAGTTGAAGGGTAGAAAAAGCGTCCCAAGCGGAGACTGTCGTGACTTAAAAAAAAATTCGTTAGCCACCTTCTTCTATTTATATGGATAGTCGACCTTCGTATGGATAGAAACAAGTGCCTGTGTATCAATTTGGAGTGGAAACAGGGATTTAATTTACGCTTTTCTGGTTGATCACTTCCGTTGTAAGGTTGACAACGTGTTATTAGTATTGATTTTAGTTGTATAAGTAAAAAAGCTTTGCCTGTGTCCCACTTCTACATTAATTCTGTTTATATTTTCTTAAACAACACCGCAACTTTGAACAGAAATCGAAGATAGATGTAACACTTTTGTTCACCTCAAGTCAATTAGTGATGTAAAATATAACGTCAGTTAGCTCGTTACCCAAATAAGTTTATATATGTATTAAAGGTACAAAGGTACACATTTTGATGTTGGACTGAAACTGTAGAAGGGAATATCAGAATGGGTATGTTTATTGAGGTAGATAAGATCTATATAATAAACTCTTGAATAAACTTATTATTACAGGCTAACTATTTAACACCGTATTAATATATGTGAATATTGTATATTCATACTACAAGAATATATCGTGTTAATGATAAATGTAAATAACATATAGTAATATGAGGCAGGGGACGGAGTCTGTATAATTATTGTTTTTTAATTACATATTTTAAGTTCTAAATCTGTTAAAAAGAAACGGAAATACCGTAACGTTTCCGATTTTGGTTCCATTGTTAGGGATTTTAGTTGTGACTTTATTTTAGTTAAGACGTCATATTCAATGTAAACAAAGAAACGCTATCATCAGGTAACGTTTTTTCATATAAAAACATAATTAGAACTGCTAAATTTATTTCCACTGAAAGTCTCATGGTAAACGAGACCACAAGAAGGAAGTAGATTTCTGCGCAAATGCAGGAATTAAAAAAAGCGAGAAAAAAAAGTTTGAACGCTTTTTTTTCATTTTTTTTTATTGATTTTTCTACTGTTAAGAAGTGATTTTGTCCCCTTATAAAGCACACTTATTAAGGTCCTACATTCAGTCGTTTCCATGTATTGTGCATTGCAGTTGATCAAGTTTTCCTCCGAATTTTTATTGCGTCTATACACTAAGATTGTTTAGAAAATACTGATTGATTTCATGTCGAAACCTATTATAAATGGTTTTGAATGGTTTATAATTTGCGCATTGTTAAAGTTCATCGGTTGATTTATAGTTTCTTAAACTCATGTCATTTGGTCTCAAAATGTTAGTTGTCAATTTGCTGGTCATGCCGAATCTCCTCAACAATTATAATAATAAAAAAGGCCACTAAGACCCCTGCCTAGCTAGTGATCAATTTAAATTCGATGAGTCGACTATATGCTAATTACTACCGCATTAATATTGCAGGACATTTACTGGGTATATACGACTAACTTTAATTTTTGCAAAGCAAATTAAAATTGCACTCCGTCTGATACTAAACCATTGTTAAACTATATATTTGAGATCTAGGCTTTTCGTTTATTAAATTTAGTTCGTCTCTTACTGAGACGTTACGCACGATATAGCGTCTCAAATCGTAACGTCAAATATTTACGTTTTACGGCGATTAAAGATTTTTGGGGATATTCTTTTTATTTCGCTTGCAATTTTGGTTGTTTGGTTGTACTGAATTTGCATGAAATATTTCCCACTGAAAGAAACGTAAGCAATAAACAACGAAATATATCGTATTTGGGTAATGCATAAGTCTTTATATGAAATGAAAAGATATTTTCGGTATGATGAGTGCCAATAAGGCAAATCTCGTCCAGAGACCAATTGACTTAAAACGTAATAAAATGTGACGTTTCCCCATTTAGATCATAAAAGGAAGAAGATATATATATTGCTTCAAGTAAAAAAGTTTGTCCGGAATTACAAGTTAAACGGGTCTTACTGATAAAATTCTCTTTACTCTCTTTAATAACGGAACAATTAGATTAAAAAAAGAAACTATTGTTAGTGGGGGAAAGGTTAATTATATTCATCTCATATATGTTTACAAGCTTTGTATGATATGGAGAGGTATATAGCCACGCTTCAGGCCCAATTTTTTTTTCACGTTCAAGTTGTATACATTTGAATCTTATTGCAGAGAAAGATCGAATTTTACCTTTCCTAAATTTGAAAATTTGAAAAAAGATGATCTTTTATCCTCTCGTAATACGCAACTTTTTCACAACTTAGAACCTCATCTAAACGAACAACCCCAGTCATTGGATTTTTTTTTATACTTTGTGGTCTTGTTGATAGCATGTGACTATCACAAAAATTCCATCTGGGGAAATATAAACAGATGATCCACCATGAATTGCGTCCCGAATCGGCAACGTTGAAAACGTATATAAATCGTGCAGTGGACAAACTTTCAAGACATTTCATTTCTTTGAAAAACAAAGTCGCTTTGACTACGCATATTATCAAAAAGTATGTAGCTGTTTTGTACAGTTGAAGTACAATTTTGGATAAGCACTTTTAAGCATGCAACAGTTCTAAATTTTCATTAAATAACGTCGCAAATGACAGTTTATTTGTAAAAAGCTAATATTCGTTTTTGATATTTCTATATATGTACTTTCGTGAGCGTAATTTACACAAACGAATTTTCAAATCATCTTATATTTTAAAACGTATAAATCTTGATGACTTAACATGTTCCTAAATCTGACCATAATGAACACTAATTCTTTTTGCCAAGAATAGCGTTAGTCGTCACAGGAACGCATATTTAGTAACGTTATAATACTTTATATAGAAAGCATATCATTCATTCGAATTTTCGCGGACATAACACTGTTTTGAAGAACACAAACACCCCTGCTAAAGTGATTGTGCGTATAGTCTGTTACGTCTGACACGCATATTTTTGACGTTTTGTCAATATGTTGTCCTTATTTTAGACTATTGAAAAATATGATAAAACAATTTGTAGTTTTTTTCGGAATAGAATTTACCTATCTAATCTATGGATATAAATTTTATATAACTTAACTGTTATGATTTTATAGAAAAGCTGTTTATTAGTGTGGACTGGTTGATTACACGGTTTTGACGCAATAACGTGCGTAACTTCTGAACAATGCCGAAAGACTCTGATTAAGTTTATCTTATACTAAGTAGTCGTACAGGTTTTTTTGGAACCTATACTTATATGAATTTATAAGAGGTCAGGATCAAATTAAAGATTTCTAATTTCATTTAATATAACACGAAAGGGAAGCATAAATCATTGTTTGCATGATATCCGAACCTAATTTTACAATGAGGTTTAGTTGTAGATTCGATAGTAACATACACTTATACTGATGAAAGTCAGTTTTCGATTGATATAAGTAGTTCAACTATTGGTGCGTTTAACTCTTTTCTAAATTTATTTGGACTGCAAATTTTCTAAATGTAGGTTAGTGGTTCTATATGGGCATTGTGGCTTCCTTCGCCAACAAAACTGGCCACTATGAAAAGAAAACAGTGCTGAAACAGTGAAAAGGGAGCTAAAACACTACAAATCAATCAATTACATGTGATAAACACAGTTATAAAGATGCAATTACCATATGACCATACCTTGACGATGAGGTACAGTTGTTGTTTTACGTTTACCATAATGATCGTCATACTCAGAATCGACACGTTTTCTTGGTTTTACTGATGCTAACCAGAACTTTTTATAATGTTCCTCATTCTTAAATCTTCCTGGCCATTTTACTTTAAGTACAGGACTATCAACATCTACCCAAACATAGTTTGTATCTTTTCTTGCTTGTTCCACTTTCATTGTTGTGCCATTATTCATCTCTACATGAGATGAATCGTCGTATAGAAATAATGTCCTAGCTGGTTTCATATTTCCAGCTTTATCAATGGCAAAGAATACCACAGAATACATTCCTGTATCCATGACTTTGAAAGTTGCCTGAAACATTGAATCAGTTTTAGAGTTATGAAACGAAGAACAGAGATTCCCAAATCCTTAACATATAACCCATATGTTTCGGTCAACAGTTTTACTCAGATTTGATTATCCCCTAATCACTGTGTCTAAACCACACCGGCAAAATTTGCTCGGACTCGATGGTATCTAACATCCGGCACAATGACGGAACACCAATAGACAAAAGAAAGGTAGGTTTCTCTTTATTTTTTTATTTTTTTTATGATATCGAAGAATAAATATACATATACAACTACTTTCTATTGTGAGATGCAATATTTTCTACAACCGTTCTATATTAACGGAGAAATAAGTCAAAATGCGTGTCAAAATGACGAATTGAGTGAACCTTGCCTCGAAATTGTTTAATTTCTCGTTAAATTGTTCACATTGTACGGAAAGAAAGGTACGGGAAGATAGATATTGACACGGAGATTGCAAATTTAGTTATTATGAGCATCTCAATAATTGTATTTGTGTGTATGGAACGAAAGAAAAGGGTCATGTCAAATTAAAATAAACCGGTTTCGTCATTGTTGTTACTACACAATCACCCGGTTTCGTCTATATATATTGTTGTATTGAAAACATATAACTCATATATTCACACATTCACACATACTCATTCATTCACCATTCGCCCATTTACAACAATATCACTCGGTTTTTTTTGGTTTTTTTAACAAACAATTTATGAAAAGAAACTTTGGCACGGATCTGAACATTGTCTTTCGAGAATTTAAATATATATTTATTGTAAAGTAGATACACATTTTCCTAATGAAAGGCGTATCCCTTATTTCACTTAACTTCAAACTAATTTTCAATGGAATATAAATACTGAATAGCAAACACTGGCATCTAATTATTTTGTAACATTATTATATTTTCTTTGTTTATAGTAGTAGTATGTAAAGATGAAAAATAAAAGGATGTGTTTTGATTGTGCCATAATTTTAATTTACTATTATACTATTATATTATATACACTTAGTTTACAATATTTACTATCAATTATTAATACATTTATGCATTCAATCATTGACGAACAGTCCCAAACCGACTATAGTCTATACTGTTCTGCACAAATTAATCATGCATGCAGTCCTGCCAGATTTTCTGGTACTATATATACTGTGTTACTAGCGCACTAAAGCGAGTTTTCACACTTAAGCATCCATAACATAGCAGTGAGATTTGTAACTTTCTCCCCGTTTCTGGTATTCACATTTATTTTCATAGGCATGTTTTTCACATTATTTTTACAGTTCAAATTCATTTGTTGTACAGTTCAAATTCAATTGAAACTTCAAGATAACTTTCGAAAACAATATCTGACAGTTTTGTATTTTCAATGTGAATAAAAGTTGGTTTGCAAAACATGACCGTCATTAATATCTAGGTCTTATTAAGAAGAAGTGACGGTAACCACTTATCCCATAAACATTGACAATGAGACAACTTTCTTTTAGACACAAAAATTATGTTGAATTAATCAAGTTTAGGTCAGCGTATGCCTTAAACAATGAGATAAACACACAAACTGCATGAAAGCAAGCTATAACAGGGCCCTAAATTATAAATGTAAAACAATTCAAACAAGAAAACTACCTGCCTATTTTATATTCAAAACGCATATGGTATAAAGCAACCAAAGACAACCATGGAATTACAAGCGTGTGATTCGGGAATGGAGTGAGTCAAAGTGTTGTCGATGACACAAACAGTACAACAAAAGTACAAATAATAAAAAATGACGAAAAAACCTTAACTCGTCCGATGACAGAGCCTGTATAGTAAATGCGCGATGTGTGCCAAAACTTGTATCACAGTTAAAATTATCCCTACACGATTGTAGAAAAGATTAAATACATAGAATGATTAGATTACTTAGGCAGCAACCATTTGATTTTCTGGGGGGGCTATGGTTTTTTTTTCTGTGCAAACTCTTTTTTTCGCCTTCGGCGTAGAACAATCTATTTTTTTTTTAGCGACAAACCGAAAACAATTTTTTTCTTTCAATTTTAGCATTACATATAGTGGCAGCTGAGGGTGAAACAAATATTTTTTTTCTCAGGGTCCAAAACAAATTTATTTTTTCACCAAAACCTGGAAACAAACTTTTTTTTCCAAAAAAAAACCATAGCCCCCCCTCCCTCCCCCCCCCCCCCCCCAGAAAATCAAATGGTTGCTGCCTTATAAAGGTAAATGTGCGAGAAAATCACATATCAATTGTGTGTTTCGATTTTTAAGACCGTAAACTTTAATTTCAAGTTTAAACATGTTCAACATATTTTCCCATAACTCATATAGAAAACTCATATTTAGAGAGCTTTAATCTCAATATGCTGTTAAAAAATTTCGGAATGCAAAGTAAATTAGGATATTTGTGTTAGATATAAGAGTAGGAATTCAAGTGTTTGCTTATTATTTATTTGAATCTGAGACTCATATAAATAATACGCCGTTGTCCGGTGAACGAACTTGTTTTCCAACGACCAGCAAAACTCCTTTTGAACGCTGAAGTTAAATAATCAATTATAATGTAATGCGATTATGATTTTTTTTATTTGACCAAACCGGGTTATGCATTTTGAAATCTATGACGAAACCGGGTTGTATACATTGACGAAACCGGCCAGTTCCATTTTGACATGACCCATTTCTTTCGTTCCATACACAGAGATACAATTATGGAGATGCTCATAATAACTAAATTTGCAATCTCCGTGTCAATATCTATCTTCCCGTACCTTTCTTTCCGTACAATGTGAACAATTTAACGAGAAATCAAACAATTTCGGGGCAAGGTTCACTCAATTCGTCATTTTGACATGCATTTTGACTTATTTCTCCGTTAATATAGAACGGTTGTAGAAAATATTGCATCTCACAATAGAAAGTAGTTGTATATGTATATATATTCTTCGATATCATAAAAAAAATAAAAAAATAAGGAGAAACCTACCTTTCTTTTGTCTATTGGTGTTCCGTCATTGTGCCGGATGTTAGATACCATCGAGTCCGAGCAAATTGTGCCGGTGTGGTTTAGGCACAGTGCTAATGGAAATCAATATCTTCCTATTCATTCAATACGCACACAATAAAAAAAGACGAAGGTCTATTTTATCTACAGAACAAGAAAATGCATGCAAGATCTCTCTTAGATGTTCGTATGTGCCATATTGTAAAGCTAAACTTTTGAGTCTACCCAAATACAAATCTGTTGATGAGTTTGACAGTTTGAACTTAAATATTTTACTATCAAATGACTCACGTTCCGTTAGAGCATATAATTGTTACCACGTGCACTAACAGATTAATCAACTTCAATCGAGCCATCGAACATGCCCTGTTTAAATAATATAAACAGGTACAAAATATTTCGCATCTTTAACAATTTTGCTTCTTGTATGGTTGTGACCTGTTATCTATGTCTTTTTCTTACATATTTATAAAATCACACGACACGTAGTGTGATACGGATACTGCGTGCACTTGATTGGTTTATCTAGAAGTATTAGACGATATAACGACATATCAATAGGCTACTTGTTAGGTCATTGATCACTTTTAAAGGTTAAGACTATGTATATTTTGTGTGTGGCAATGAACACATGTAATTACTTCAATGATATACAACACATTCACACATTTCACCTGGAAATCTTCTTTTGTCAAATTTTATTACATTCTGAATCGTTTAATAACTTTTAGAACGTCTAAGTATGTATTGAGGGGTGATCGGAGGGGTTCTGATCCCGAAATCCCGGGCTTAAAAACATGAAATCCCGAGGTCCCGAATTTAAAGCAATTTAAAGCCCGACATCCAGAAATTCGAAAAAAAAATTCCCGGATCCCGAAAGGATAAATCCCGAAATCCCGATCTTAAAAACACCCGATCCCAGAGTCCCGATAACTGTCCTTCTCCCTCTTAATTAGACAACAGAAAAGGACAAATGACGTCATACTGGTATGTATAAAAGATTTGAACACCGATTTGCAAAGTTGTGTATTCTGATTTATAATAGAGAGTGTTGACCATAAGAGAAATATGTTCAACAAACTCATGAGAAAACAGAGCAAACTGAATTAGTGACATGCTTAAACTATTTTCCATAACGTATTTAGATAGTTTTGGATGAATTTAAATGATAATTTACTATTTGTCTTATATGTGTAAAAAAATGGCATATATCACATTTATACCACATTTTAGCATCGTTTGTTTACGTTTCCTTGTTGTGATGATTTTCGGTACACAAGCGTGTATTTTCCCGTAAAATGCTTATATCTCAATGCTCTTCAACTTTTTACTTGTTAGGCTTTATAAATATGTTGATATGAGCGTCACTGATGAGTCTTATGGAGACAAAACGCGCGTCTGGCGTATTAAATTATAATCCTGGTACTTTTACACCACTGGGTCGATGTCACTGCTGGTGGACGTTTCGTCCCCGAGGGTATCATCAGCCCAGAAGTCAACACTTCAGTGTTGACATGAATATCAATAATGTGGTAATTTTGTAAATTTTCCGTTTACAAAACTATAATTTTTCGAAACACTAAGGATTTTCCTATCACATGCATAGATTTCCTTAGCTGTATTTGGAACAACTTTTTGGAATTTTGGATCCTCAATGCTCTTCAACTTTGTACTTGTTAGGCTTTATAAATATTTTGATGTGAGCGTCACTGATGAGTCTTTTGGAGACGAAACGCGCGTCTGGCGTACTAAATTATAATCTGGTCCTTTTGATAACTACTTACGTCATCGTTCTATGACGTCGGGCACCTCATTAATAAAAAAGCATATGATGTGGGGGTACGATCGGAACAGCCCTGGCAATATATTCATATTTTACCACGGGTGTGTACTCAAAGCGTTTGAAGGACGCCATTTTAGAATTGTAATTAATGGATGACTACTGTTTTAGGAATTTCAGATATGGGTTAGTTTTAGTGATATGAGGACTTTCTTTTTATAATTTTGGAAAATATGAACGATTGTGTTTTAACCATTAGAAAAGAGGGGCTAAATTTAGAAGAGAGACAGTCAATCTCTTAGATAGAAAATAAACTATCATGGCTAAAACAGAAAAAGAAAAACACACAAACAGATGACACAATAGTACAATGCAATGTTTCCTGATTGTGAGTATGAGTGTAAATCATGTAATATTTTAGCAAGGACTAATCTTCTTCACGGTTGAATTAGAGTAAAAGTAAATTCTAAATTTTTTTTACAACTAACTAAATTGTAGAAGGCGATTTGAACCCACAATTATCATGTCATTGGTGATTTGTAACTTACTGATGTATCTAAAGTTGAGATATTTTTTCCTGTTGTTATCAATTTGCCCTGATCTTCTGATTGAGAGGTCCCGTCACTTCCAAGCTCGTAGACTTCATATTCATAACCTCCAATTCCTGCCAGGTCATCAGCCCATCCATTCCAATGTAATGTTATTTCTGACTGATAAAAAGCAAACACGTGACAACATAAACAATGCCCATTTTATTGCGTCAGATACGGATTTCGTAAAATACATCTCTTCAATGATCAATGCTAAAATAATTGAAAACCTCATACAACCGTTAGAACGACGATGAACCAGGTTGAACAAACGAAACAACCCGGAATCTAACACAAACTGAGACAATCCATTATTAGACGACAGTGATTCAGAGCATTGCATTTCGGAAATACACTTTCAAAATTTTGAATTTTTGCTGTTTTATTAACGTTTAAACTTACTTTTTTGGATTCGAGCGTCACTGATGAGTCTTTTGTAGACGAAACGCGCGTCTGGTGTATATACTAAATTTAGTCCTTGTATCTATGATGAGTTTATTTACTACACCTTTTAGGTTGCATTTCTGTAAATATTGACAAACAATTTCCCATATGAACTCCTTTTACGGCTCATACTGTACCACTTTTACTATGAAGTTTTGAAAAAATCTTATCCTAGAATTGAAAGTTCATTTGCACTAAAAAAATTTCAAAGGTCAAAATATAGGGCTGTGCGGCATATTTCAACGTTTATATGCCCTGAACTTCTCAGAGTTTAAACTAACACTAATTTTCTTAACTACCCCTACCTCGAATGAAAGGTTACCACAGATCTCAATGTAAACAATATACACATGTAAATATACTGGTAACATTCCCAAGTTATGTCTATGTGAGATGGAACACAGAGAGCATAACTGGGAACCAGTATGTAAACAAAATTAATTTTCTATGAATATTCAAGATCTCCTCAAAAGAGGCGTGTTTTGAGAAACAGCTGTATTTACAAAGTGCAACCTTTTATTCATATTGGATCATTAAAATTTTCTTGAGTAAGTACAATACATGAAAGTTGTACGGAATATAAAAAATAAAAAAAGCAAAATAATTGAATAAATAAATAATTAGATAAGCAAACACATTTAATATGAATACAAGCTGAAATATTGCGACAAGTAACATTTTAAAAGATGTTAATGGTCATACTAAAGTTTTCAGACAGAATTTGAGAAGTAAAATGAAGTAATAAATTACTTTGTCTTTGTATAATATTATAGTTACATATAAGTAGATATAATGTCTATAGACGTTAGAAAATCAAGCAAAAGTTGTTATCCACTTTAGGAATAAAAAATATTCGTTACTTTCCGTTAGAAAATAATACTTAAGTGTTTCTATTGTATATCCCGTCATTGTGTTATTGTCATATGATTACAGTTTTGAATTATTGTCTTTTGTGTTTGCTAATGTGCTCTGTCGATATACCTTTAATTTTCTTTTTTGAATTCTTTGTTTGTTTTATAGTGATTAAGATTATAACACAATGTTGACTGTTCTATTTCTATTTTTTTCATTTATACCTATTATGTCTGTTTATTATGGTCACATATTGTTGTCAATATTATGATTTTGATGGGACTGTCATACAAGTGTTAGGTTTGGCTAGCTATTAAATCAGGTTTAATCCACTAATTTCTGCATATCAAATGCCTGTATCATGTCAGGAATATGACAGTTGGTATCCATTCTTTGCTGTGTTAAAGCTTTTTATTTAGCTATTTGATAGACATATCCCTGAATAAATATACTTGGATGCTTTACTTACATTATTTGTAACATCTGTTGCGTAAACCGGAGGTTTTGTGCAATTCAGAACATATTGTCTAACACATTGTTGAAATGGTTTATGAAGGTCCCAATGAAAAGTAAACTGCCTAAATACAGTTCTACCCTGAATAGTGACAGGAATCCGCGGTGTAGGTGGTTCTGGACTTCGGTATTTATCTCTATCGATGTATTTTAGACTTCCACCATTTGTAATTGACAAAGAAAATATCACACTGAAACAAAACATTGTCAACACATTATGGAGAATTGTTATAAGTATTTAGTTTAATGCATGAAGAAGGGTTTCTTTATAATGTCAGTTATCTCTCTTTTTCCTGTCCATTTATTTTGTCTATTTTCCGGTTTCGTACAACTTTATTCAATTCCATTCCGTTTGTTAGCGGGAGAATTGTTGTTTGTTATATATGTTTATAGGTGGCATTTATTATTATCACGCTTTCTGTTATGTGGCGTTCAAACACTGCCGACTACAGCCCCCGGGTAATCAGAAAGCCGTAAGACACGCAAATTTAAAAATATCTGAGTTCTATCCTTAAGTTTTGGAATGTCCTATCATTGTCTGAACGCAGTCGTATACGTTTATAACAGACTATGTCGTGACAGATTCTGATGTATCGGATCAAAATCGACACGATGTTCTGTGTTTTCTGGACAGTTTCATGATCAAGAGATATATGGCATTGCCATTTTATGCCGATTGAGTCCAGATTACATCTTGCTAAATGTTGTATTTGTTATGGAACAGTCACGTCATTAATAGGATAATTCGGCGATGCTACCCATGCTAGAGTACCATAATTTACAGAGTCCAATACGACGGAGTATTTTGCAATGCGGTAATGCAGACTGTGTTAGAATAGCGTCCGACAGTACCTGAACATCCCAAATAGGGCGTCGGTTTTCTAAAGCGGGGGTCACACATTCACACTTTTTACTGCAGTCCGATAAACATTTGTAGAAAGTCTGATCAATAATTTTGTAAATCGTGACTGAAAAGTAAAACTTTTATTAAAATTTGTAAAATAATATTTAATCACGACAACAATCAGATATTATTCAGGAAGCGTCCCAATTCAGCCGTTTCCATCCAAACTTGACACAATTATCCCGTTCTCAATCCGATTCAAATTCGATTTCCATTTTTCGCCGTGGTTAAAAACAACCGAACCTATTCCAACAGCGTCCCGATTCTGCCGAATTCGATCCGTCAGACATAATCTGTGAACCGACGCTGACGAAAGATATCCGTTAGAAAAATGTCGCTATATTTTGTGATGATCAGATACCATCGGAACGCAATCCTATCACATTCTTCGTACCGCATTGCAACCAATTTTGTCAGTCGTATCGTTTTCTGTAATTGTAGGAACTTAGACGAGGGTATGATTGCCGAATTTCCGATTGATAACAAGACTGTTCGGGAAACGTTTCGTTAAAGACGGTTTGCATTTGGGTGTAACATTATTATATCTGGACAAAACAGCGATAACAAATATCACCAGATCATGCTCGTTCCACAGGACAACGTCCAGAAAACACAAAACATTGCTACGATTTTGATGTCATACAGCAGAATCTGTCATGTCATTATCTCGATTGTAATCCGAATAAACAAAATCGGAGGAGTATCCCAGAATGTTACGAGACGCACCTAACTGTCGGGTTGCTTGGCCAACATCTATCCGTAGGAATCTGTTAGGAACGTATACATCAGCGTTCAGGCAATAATAGGACATTCCAGATCATTGAGGATTGTAATCCGACTTTTTTACTTTACGTGTCTAAGCGCTGTCTGATCTTAAACGGGAGCAATTATTTGCACTGTGTGAACCTCGCATTACAGATATTTTCCGTCAGCGTCGGTTCACTGTCTGGTCACTATTTGATCTCTGTAGAATCACATTCAGTAGAATCGGGACACTGCCGGGATACATTCAGTCTATTGTTTTACCATGCAAAAGATTCAAATCAGATTATGAACGAGTTAGTCGAGACAAATGCTGCTGAATTTGGACGTTTCCCTATCAATATCCGTCTAATGTCGTGATTAAATAAACGTACTTGCGAATTTTTATTAAAGTTTGAATTTCTAACGACGATTCGCATGATCTCGATCAAATTTTTGACAAACTTGCATGGAAGGAAAAGTCAAACTCGTGAGTGTGACCTGGTCTTAGATAGGAGTATACAATCATATTCTTACAAGTTTTTTACTTATTTTCTTAATTTAGCAAACGTTGGCATATTCTTTTTCATAACAATGTTTGTGAGCAGACCACACAAAACAGCAGTCTTCCCGCGTTTACATACGGAGCTCGTGTTTTGCTTTGGAAAACAAACATTAATTTGATTAAAACACTGATATTAGGTTTAACAGTGTCATTATGTATCTAAGATAATAAGGTTTTGACTGAAAATAATTAAGTGCTTTATGAGTAGTTCCGGAAAAAAATACTTACCATAACATGTGTTGTCGATATTTTCATTTTTTTTAGCAATACAAACCATGAAAATGTTTTAAATCAAATAATAAGATAATATTTTAAAATGGTTTCAGGTGTGTAAATGTCTCTAGACGATTTTAAAGATGGATTTCCGGGGGATGGATTGTTAATATGTATATGTTTTTATAAATTTAATGAACATACCGATCATTATGTTCAAAGCTTGTCATATAGTTTTCCCAATTGTGTTGGAAAAAATTCGCTTGTTGTTCTTCGCAATCAAACTGTTTTGTTGTAGGTAATCTATTGTAAGTAATGCATGTCTTGACGATCGATGGAACTGTCATATTTTCTATATAAAAAATAAAATAAAACATCATTAGATGGACGCAATGTTTCCGCACATGCGATTTTGCGATTTTGCAACAAAAAGGAAAAGCAAAAAATCTGAAGCAGACTACTACTAGTATGCACTAGATACTTACATAAATGAATAGGTTGCCGAATGTATAATACATTATTTACATTAAAGGTACCAATTTATATGCAGCAGATGCGCATTTCAACAATAAATGTCTCATCGGTGATGCTTGACGCCATTTTTTTAAGAAAATCCAAAGCGTTTTTAAATGTATGAAGAGCTATAAACAAAAAAGGACCTAAAAATATAGCCAAAGCCGTGAAAGAAATCAGAGCTTAATATAAAGGAGATACTTTTCTAAATTTTAGATAATTTTTTGAATTTTGTAACAGCAAATTTTAATAACCTAAAAGCCGCATTGTCATCCCAGTATCAATAAGATTAACGGTACCAATTTTCTTGCACCAGATGCGCCTTTCGACAATACATGTCTCTTCAGTGATGCTCGTGGCCAAAATATTTGAAATCCAAAACTTATATAAAAGATGAAGAGCTATAATCCAAAAGGTCCAAAAAGTATAGCCAAATCCGTGAAAGGAATCAGAGCTTTGCATGAGGGAGATCCATTCCTTAATTTATAATAATTTATAATACTTTTGTAACAGCAAATTTTAATAACACAAAAAATCCGTATTTTCATGCCAATACCGAAGTACTGGCTACTGGGCTGGTGATACCCTCGGGGACTAATAGTCCACCAGCAGAGGCATCGACCCAGTGGTAGTTTTAAAATTAACGGTAACAATTTTCTTGCACCAGATGCGCATTTCGACAATACATGTCTCTTCAGTGATGCTCGTGGCCAAAATATTTGAAATCCAAAGCTTATATAAAAGATGAAGAGCTATAATCCAAAAGGTACAAAAAGTATAGCCAAATCCGTGAAAGGATATCAAAGTAGCATCTACCCAGTGCGTGGTACATGTAGTAATAATATTAACTGTACTTTTTCTGCTCCAGATTCGCATTTCGACAATTATTGTGTCTTCTCTTCAGTGCTGCTCGAGGTAAAAATATTTGAATACAATTTGAAAGCTTATCAAATTATGAAAAGCTATAAACAAAAAAAGGTTCAAAATGTATGGCTCATATCATAAAGTCAGCTAAGACCAAATTTAAAACAACGACCTGTTGTTTGTACGGAAGAAATAAACTTTTAAAAAATATATGAAAGACAGTAACTTGCGATAACCGCTGAACTATATACTAGGTAGAACAAGTGACAAAAATATTTGTTCTATGATTTTTAATAAAAAAAAGTATGAGATGATAACAGACAATTAGTTGTTAGGTACTGATAATTCAAACCTGAAACACTTTCATTATACTATACGTTCCATATCACTATTCAGTACATATCCTAAATGCGCCCCGGACACAATGTTAAAATATGTTAAATTAACAAGGCGTATGTATCCAGTCGTCATGGTGTAAGGGTACGAATCGTTGGTCTATATGCTGAAGTTTTACTCGAAACCCAGCACAGACAATGGAATTTTTCTGCATAAATTTTGGTAGTTATTCTTCTCCGTATAAATGCTTTTAAGTTTTATTGTGGATTTTACATTCCTGCCAAAATGATACCTTATACAGGAAAGCATGCAAAACAAAGAAACTCAAGCTAGGGTGATCTGTTACATTGTAGGGGTGATCATCCCTGGTAGAAAAAAGAAGTCAGGATTTAAACTACTTATACATCCTGGTTTTGATTGGTCTTTATAAAGTTGGGAAAACAATTACATTATTCTCCCCACGTTTGTGTGAGCTATGGAAGATCAATATTTGTTTTTGGACCGACTTTACATTGAGATTTTTGAAAAAAAAACCTAATAAATTTATACCATGCAAAAAGCATAGTACTCAAAAAAAAACATCATCCAGTAAAAGTTAAAAAAAAATATGACGTATATCGTGTATGCTGATGTAATGTTACTTACCCCTTATGAGATTTAATCTAAGTTCGCCTCTTGTTATACCATAGTTAAATTCAGTGACAAAATGGTTCCGTCCGGTTGGATCCGGAGCTGGTGGTGCCTCACTTGATTTAAATACCGCAGTTACTTTTAGGTAAGCTTTCTTAATTAATTTCTGATTGGTCCATGTAGTTTCCCGCGGGATCGGATCATTGGGGTCTTTGGGTGTCTCAACAGGATCACTAGTATCTTTTGGTCCTTTCAGAGACGCTATAGCATAGGATATTGTTGAATTTTTTATAACTAAAAAATAATAAAAAACACGTAAATAAACTAAAGAACATTGTATATTATAAACTAAGGAAACTATTTGAAATGTAAGTTTTAAAGGTAATCACACCATATCGTCTGCTTTTTTGTAAAGGTTCGGCTTTCAGTAATGATCTGAGCACAACCCATACCATATACAACATCAACTATAAAAGGGCTTGTTTTAATGGATAAACCAATATCGGTATTCATATTCATAAATCATTGTTTCAATTGATTTCTTTTTCAACTTATTCAGCAATAGTACAGTAGATATAGGTATAGTGTACGGCTAGGATCGTGGCTTTTCGAATGATTTGATGTTGGGTTTTTTCGAGTGTTACCACTTTTTATCGAGTGAATATGAACAAAAATGTAAGCAAACAGACTTTTTTCTTACAATACGAGTTTAATATACAATATTATACAAGGTATGTTATTATTTGATATAAAAAGATAGTATTAATCCGACATCATTTTTCGATAAAAAAAAAATAGTTAAAATTAGGCTAAGCATGCTTTTATTCCAAAATACAGAATAAAGCCATTGGTATACACATACCAATACAAATGTCTTAGGAAATGCATACACGGAATCAATATATTCTTAGACACTTTACAAAACTAAAAACATTTTGAGACTATATTCTGGTATATATATATGATGAATATTCGTTTCTTTATGTTCGTATTTTTTTCGAGAGCAGTCCTGGCTTTTACGAGTGCGTCCTTGTTTTTTCGAGTGATATCTCCAATAGCTAAAAATGTCAGTGTTTTACGTTTAAAAATGAAACCATTGCAAGCATTAGTTTGATGATGGTGTACTAACACTAACATCTTATTGAAACCTCCTTGGCGAAATAAACTTGTATATGGATTGTTCATTCTGCTAAAATACTGCAATTACTCATTTCTTATAACATTTCTATCATAAATAAGTGAAAGTTATCCCATTATTTTTAATAATTGGCCAGACAAGTTGAAATTTTGCGGAAATGACAGGTATAAATTGATCAAAAGAGACCTTATAAAGAAGACAAAGAGGTCAATTAGTGGTATTTATCTTCCTAAAATCATCTTGAATATCATATTCAACTGTTTGTAAGCAGATAATATAAATATTTGATCATTTATTGGTCCACACTATATTTTATCTTGATGCGGCTTGGTTTGGATTTGTCGAAGAAATTTTGCTCGAATTGTCTTTCGTTATACTAGATTTTTCTGAAACTATTGAACTGATTATGACAAAACTTGACAGAAATGCTTGAAATAACCAGTTTTACAAAGGAAAAAAAGTCGCATTCAGTTTATTAGACAATAATGTCTTCTTTTTAGCTTGAGATGGATAACGCATGAATAGTGCGTGTAAAGTTATTCAAAGGAAAAAATGTCAACATTGAAGGTTAAACAAAGATACTAGTAAATCATTTGATTGACTGATTCGATTCACAAAAAATCATTCGTATACAGTTTAAATTAGGATAAACATATATTTCTAATCTATAAAATGAAATTGAACAAACATAGAAAAATCCAATAGCACGATTTCGATATCTATTTATATCCATATTTATGTTTATATCGCTTATATGGTCATCATAGGTCGTTGGAGGTCAACTCGATAGTTAATTAGATGTTGTATAGACTAAAAAAAATACACGAAACTAAGCTGCACACCAATGACGTGTAAATTATTTATTTTAGACTTTTTATAATTTGGATAAATATTTTACAGTCTTATAAATCAGATATGAGAATTTGAGTGAAATCGGTGAACACGAATTTGACAGTTAGTGCCCCTTTAAAGACTAATATAAAGGCACCCACGCGACAAAACCCGATAAACACTCGAAAAATCAATGGACAGATTCACTCGAAAAGACATGACCCTAACCGAACAATATACCTTCGTGAATAGTATAATAACCAAATTACTGTAAGAATTATAACTGCTTTTTGCTTATTCTGCCTGTAATGGGCGTTTTGAGTTGCCAATGACCAGATTGAAATTGAACGTAAACTTATCAAAGCGTCAAAAGAGGCAAAAAAAAAAAACAATCAAAGAGACATAAAAAATCATTAATCGAAGGGAAAATTACAAAATCATTAATCGAAGGGAAAATGATAAAATCATTAATCGAAGGGAAAATGACAAAATCATTGTGAAAACTTCTGAACAAAAGCCGAACAAGCCTTCAAAACCTGTACACAGAACACTAAATACCGACAGTTTGATTGATGTTGGCACATTAGCATTGATAAGCAGTATTTCCATCTCAATTAAAGAGGATGTTGCACATAGTACCATCAATGTATACAAACTATAGGCACATAATCTTACAGACGTGAAAACTGAGAAAAAGATCTACACAAAATACGTTGTTATACAAAAATGTACTCTTCATGTCACAAATCGTATTCTCTTTTCGTTTGCTCATTTGCCATTGTATGATTATTAATATAAGTAATTGCTCTTCTTAAACAAATTTGGGTCAGACTCACAAGACATGTTCAGATTATCAAACAGTTTTTAAAATTAAGTAAGAGTATCAGTAATATGTCCGACTCCCAAATACTGCAATAAAACTCTGCAAAATACAGACAAACAATATTGAGGCTCATCTACACTTGATAAAACATTTCCAGTCTTTGTATTATAAAGTTTGCTTGATAATAAGAAACTAATATGACTCAAAATTGTTTTGAATTAAAATCATTACGCTTTCAACTTTCACGGTTATTTTTATAGTTTCAATTGTTTAGATCTTGGCAACCCTTTGACATAAGTAGAGTCGTTTCACTCAAGAAAATGTTAATCTAATAAATTAACATGTACCGTTCCCATACATGTAAAATGTGATATTCAATAAAACACGAATAAGAGACATACCAGTGTATACTCCTTGGGTCTAAAGACCCATCCGGTTGACAACATTTGAAGAAACACTTCATTGTTTAGTTGTACGTCCAATATTCATACATACTTTTATCACACTGCTTTCCACCAAAACCATCTATGCATTTACATGATGTTGCAATGTCGTGATCTTGACAACTTCCAGGATAACATCTTGTACTGTTTGCCCGCCAAGAACATGCCTCTGAAATGTAATAGAACAAAAAGTATACGTTTATTGCAGAACTAAAACATGCGGATATCACATGTTTGAATGACACAAACGTTATTCCTTATGCGAGTCATTTATACATATGATCTCATACGAAACAGGGTACTGAACGATAAATTTCAGTCCAGGCCCTGTATGGGAGATTATTAATTGTTAATTGGAAGGAGTGCAAATTCAACTCCTTTCTGTTGCTGCTGATAAAAACAAAATATGTATACAATGTTAATCAATTCTTTTGGCATTCAAATATTGTACTCCAAACTAACTCATGTTAACTTCTGGATCGAAACGTAAGATTTAAAAACTGAATAAAAAGTAAGCCAAAAGTCAAAAGTAAAAAAGAACTACATGTATGTTTGATCGAGTAACTTCTGGACGACAAACGAAAAATAATTACCTTTAAAAAAAATAGATAGTATTTCAAAGTAAAACTTTAGCAGAGTTTGTGTTTTTTGAACGATTTTGATTTATCTTTTTCAATAACCATTTTATCAAAGCAATTTTCTAAACTATTTAGATGATGCTGGATTTATACCCTGCATCATAAATCAGGCTTATAACTAATGGCTCTAAAGAACCTGTGTCGCTCAGCTAGGTCTATGTAGATATAGGAAGATGTGGTATTAGTGCCAATGAGACAACTCTTCATCCATACCAAACAAAAACATTCGCCAACGTTGAAGAAAAGAATAGACCATGACAAATATCTCTAATACTGATCTTTTAGTCTGTTTAATTTCTCTCTATCTTCTAGGTCAAAACATAAAAAGGAGAAAACAAAATCCTCATTTAAGGACTATGACTCCTATCAGCTATATCAGCCAAATTTGACTTTTAAATACTAGTAGGTCTTGCCTTGACGTTCATTTTTGTGATTTAAAGTATTTATTTATCTATCATAATTTAAATCATATGAGGCGCAGCGGAAAAAAATGTTTCTGTAAAATATTGCAATAGACAAAAATAAAAATAAAATGGTCTTACAGCTTTCACGTATATGGAAAATTGGTTGAGTTCATTATTCAGAACATTTTTTCTTTTCCTGCTTACAATTTTTCTCTATTTATCATGTTTAAAACAATAATAAAAAAACTTGCATTTTACCCCAATCTTCTATTTTTAGCCATTTTGGTTGATGAGCGGGTTCATCGGACACGTTTTTCAACGATAAAGAAATTTAAGACAGCAAAAAACGACAACATCTAAAATGCAGGATCCTGACTTAGGACATTTGCCAAAAAATATTGCTGGGGCAAATACTTTCTTGAACAAGCATTACAACATAAAAACAAAAGTGTAGAAATCAGTAAGAAATGGCTGGACTCATCAGATAAACACGAGTTAATAAGTTTCATTTTTTTTTACAAAATACTAAGACTAATACATTCATGGTCGGGAAGACAAAGACATGTTCCACAATACAATAAAGAAAGCATTGTTTCAATATTATTGTCAATACTAGTGTCATATGTATGTTTATCATCGTACGAGTTTCCTGGGATTTGAAGGGCAATGCAAAATGTCTTAAGTCAAACAGTATCCGCTATACAACAAAATATGAAACAAATACTGCATAAAATGAATGTCAACACCTTTGAACCTAATCCAAACCCGGTTAATTAAAACTGTTTAAAACACTTGCAGTATGAAACTTTTTAAAACCAAATGTTTGAAACTATAGGCTGAGATCTCAATGTATGGAACTGGGCTGAAACCTAAATGTATAGAACCTACTAGAAACTAATGTATGAAATAAATTTGAACTATATGTAAACTTTCAATGAGACCTTATTGATTTGGATGTCTATAACTGCACACCAGGGCAGCACTAAGGTATCATGGTTTATCACCAAACACTGACTGTAGTCGTGTCAAATATATCAGGTATTGTTTCTTTAATTTACATGTGAAACGCAAAACCTCATCACCAGTAATCAATAGTACTGCCAAATTTGTCAAGCATGTAGACTTTGTATTGAAACCAGAATAGTACTTACTGACACATTGTTTGTAGTTTCCATTGATTCCTCTAATATACGCTCGCCAGTATTGTTTATGTTCATCAATAATTTCACCATCGCAATATTCACAGCGGTTACTAGAAACACTGTTGCATCTTCTGTGTAGACAGTTTGGTATTTTTGGACAAACTGAAAGAAAAGAGAAAACGACAGGAACTGTATCAATATAAATACGACTGTCTTTTCAAATTTTGAATTAATTCCATTTATGAATGACAGCTATTTCGTGACAGCCAGTTTTTATTGGTGGAGTAAGCCGGAGTGCCCGAAGTAAACCACCGACCTTCGATAGGAAAACGTACAATCCTATATAGATATAGAAAGATGTGGTATGAGTGCCCAGGAGACAACTCTCCATCTTCAACACGGAGTCTAGGCCTAGTCAATTAAGATATGGGTCAAGTGCACCCGCACGAGCGGGGTTCGAACTCACAACCTCAGTGTTGACTGTCTAGTGGTTATAAGTAACTACTTAGACCACTCAACCACTGAGGCCCCCTATCAATTTCGAGGACCGCAACTTAAATTGTTCCACTATTTTACAATGCATCAGATTCTTATACATATAAAACGTAACTGACATTAATTTAATATAATTATTATATGATTTGCATATTAGGGAATACGCATGTAATTATAATAGGTCGAGAGGACTTCTGGTAGTGGCTGTGGCTCTTACGTTGTTTATTTTTCGATAGACGACGCTGACCGAACTACCTTTTGTAACCAATGTAAGCAAGATGGCTGCGACAATAACAAAATCCGGCTCGACGATGAAAATATTTATTTTCACTTCGCGTTAATAACTAAATTTAATAATAAACACAAAACATTCACTTGAATTATAAACAAAATTTGTTGTTTATTTTTTTATCAGATATTAAACTTCGCGGAGTACATATGTTTGCGTTTACCAACTAAGGCCGTGTTCACATTGACCTAAATTCGGTGTTGTGTTTGTGTAACTCACACGTAAACTAAACACAATTGCGTTCCCATTGATAAAACTCAATGTTTACATGTAGTTTAAATCATGTTTTACCTACACACAGTCGATAGTCAATGTAGGCCATGTGTAGGTTAAGTGTACACAAAACTGCATTTAGGACATTAGTTTTATCGTGTAAATATTTAAGGAGGAAACTATTTTTGAGTAAAATTGATATTTTTGATAATTATTAGTTGTCTAAATTTTACAGATTTTTTTTTGGTTAAAAAAAATTAACGTACTTTATTAACCCCTAATCAAGACTCAAAGCAGCATCATTGCCGAACCCATAAGGCAGCAACCAATTGATTTTTTTTTGGGGGGGAGCTATTATAGTCGAGTATAAAACATAAAGGCAAGGGGGTGGGGGTGGGGGTGGTGAGCTATGGATTTTGTTTTGGAAACAAAAAATGTTTCCAGTTTTTGGCCCTGAAAAAAATGTTTGTTTCACCCTCAGCTGCCACTATATATAATGCTAAAATTGATTTCGACTTGTCACCAAAATTTGTCCTAAAAAAAATCAAAAGCTCACGTCCCCCGCCCCCTCCACAAAAATTTAAGTAAATAGTTGCTGCCTAATTCATTTGAAAAGGTCTTCCCGAATCGACTTGACGTACACAGAAATATTCGCCACTGGTCTTTACTCAAAAAACGATTCACGCATAAATGCATGACTAAAAAAAATGTGAGGTAAATGATCTGTTTGTCTAGTATCTCAGTTCCGTTAAATAACACGTAAAATAAATTAAACAAACGTTACCATATTCCTTTACCAAATATTCCTTGGAGAAGAAAAACCATTTGAAACGAACAGAAAAGATAAAAATGTAGTGATCCATAATATCTCAATCCTTTTTTTTCCGGCTGTAAGCACGCTGTTGCAGCTAACGTTTTCTAATGCGTTATCGAGACATCTCTAGTGATATTCAAACTACTGCAAATTATAAAAATGGCTTTCATAAAGTAGCAACCACTTATCTTACGTACGTTTTTATTCCTTTTTTTTCGATGCTGGTGATCAAACACTTTTTTTTCAATATTTAACACTATAATGTATGGGGAAACTCTTGATTCAGAATAATTTTTTTTATTATCTGTATGACCTTTTTTTTTTTTTTTTTTTTTATCAAATTGGGGATCGGAATATTTCCATTCCCATCCCCCACCCCTCTTTTGAAGTCAAATAGTTGTTCTCTTACCGCTAGAAAAAAAATTCAAAAATTTTGAATTCAGTTCTACGTAATGAACATTTAAATGCCATATAGTTTACAAATGGGAACAAATCTTATGTACAGGTAGCTAAACAAGGTGTATAGATGTGAACAAATGTAATGTGAAACCAGTGTACACTACACTAAACTAATTGTAAACATGTTTACTCTACACGGCGTTTGGTGTGAACACGGCTTAAGGTTCATGTGGACCCTATGGCTAAAATGGCCGTATTTTCACCTCAAAATTTACTCTGAGTACAGACAAACCTGCGCATCTGTAAAAAAATTCAGGCATAGCATGCCCTAGATAAATGAATTTTAAGTATGTTTTATGTTTTAGAAAAATAAAAACTTACCAGGATTTTGCCGTGCACTTTTTTCATTCCTCAAGAAGGTGCCAAAATAAACTAAGTTGGGAAACAGGTTTGAGAACGTCCCCACAGGTAAAAATTAAAGTGAGCATTTTTAATTGACATGGACATTAGATGGACAAAAGATACCTGACAATAATTGGTTATTTAAACTGTGTACCTGAGTGGACCATATCAAGGTAAACTCAACTGTTTGTTAATTTTATCATCTTCTGCAGAGACGAAAAAAAGTGTACGGCAAAATCCAGTTAAGTTGTGAATTTTCTAAATCATACAATGCATTTGAATTCTATTTATCTAGGGCATGCTATGCCTTAAAACTTTTCCAGATGCACAGGTTTGCCTGTACTCAGAGAAAATTTTGAGGTGAAAATACGGCCATTTTAGCCATAGGGTCCACATGAACCCTAATAGGAAGCAGGACAAGTCGCCCCACTGGCAAGTCGCCCCACACCTAGTTGCCCCACTTTTTCACCAACTCGCCCCACTTTAAAAAAAAACGCCCCAACCTGGATCACCAACTCGCCCCACTTTTTAAAAAATCGCCCCACATGTGAAATTGGTTAAATCATGTTTAATATTACTCCTGCCAACTCGCCCCACTTAATGGAAAACGGTAATATTTAGATATAAAATTAAAATATAAAAACTCGCCCCACTTAAAAATAATTTTCGTATTATTGAACAATAACTGTATTTTTTTAAGATTAGTTATTTGCATAACAATTGATAAGAAACCTGTTAATTGTATCATAATGCAATATATCATAATACTTAACGGATTTCAATTAACAGCAATTTGTTATCATAGCAGGAGTAATATTTACGGAATTTAACTTATATACAACGGGATAACATCTTTTTCCATAAGTGGGGCGAGTTGGCATTACTACATTCATCCTGGTTAATAATATAATATAAATCTAGATATTATCGGTTTTTTTTCAAGTGGGGCGAGTTGGCAGGAGTAATATTCACGGAATAACATCTTTTTCCATAAGTGGGGCGAGTTGGCATTAATACATTCATCCTGGTTAATAATATATTAATCTAGATATTATCGTTTTCTATAAGTGGGGCGAGTTGGCAGGAGTAATGTTTACGGAATTTAAGTTATATACAACGGGATAACATCTTTTTCCATGAGTGGGGCGAGTTGGCTTTACTACATTCATCCTGGTTAATAATATGTTAATCTAGATTTTATCGTTTTCCATTCAGTGGGCGAGTTTTCAGGAGTAATATTAACGGGATTTAACACATTTCACAAGTGGGGCGATTTTTTAAAAAGTGGGGCGAGTTGGTGATCCAGGTTGGGGCGGTTTTTTTTAAAGTGGGGCGAGTTGGTGAAAAAGTGGGGCGACTAGGAGTGGGGCGACTTGTCATGGATTCCCCTAATATATACATACACCAAGTTAATTCAATAATACTAATATACAACTTGCGTGTGATAGAGGTTACTAGTGTGGAAAAATAAATTCCTTATTTCAATTTTAAAGAATTAAAAGTATTATAAACGTAAAATTATTAGTAAAATGATCAATCTATTTTATTTGTTGCTTGATTGACACATTGTATATTGGACGACAAATACGATGAAAAATTACCATGAAAAAGACAGAAAGAGTGTGATGGGAATAGACGGAAATGCAGAAAAATACGGTTTAAATTAGATATATGAGAAGAGGGAGCAAAATGAAGCTTAAACAACGGTCCCAAATGAACCTTCTCAAAAATAAATATGTTGAAGAGGTCTTTCCAAGCTTGACATGTTGCATTTTTCTCACACTAGCCAGCCATTGTCTGTCTATATTTTAAATCTTACTTCTACAATATGGTCCATCTGCATAAAATCCATCTTTAGGACAATTACACTTATTTGGAGCAATACATTTTCCACCACTATAAGTTTCTCCCCTATCAGTCGCAACACCGGGACGATAAATAATCTTATCATTTGGATAATGTATCGTGCATGCTTTCTCCTTGATTTTTCCATCACATATGGCTGAAAATAGACGATGCATATTATTAGAAAACGCTGAAGCATACAAAACATAAGAATTGTATAAACACTGATGAAATCCTGAGTAGATTTTATAATGCGTATTAAACTTGTATCCCATGTGAAATACCATACACTGATAGTCATACTATAATCCATTTAGTGTATGGCAAAACTTAGCGCAATGGGATATATAATTGAACTCTTAGCTTTGGTAAAGATCTAATTGATATGTTAGACTCAGATCGACAACCGATCTCTAATCGACGTCCGTTCCTCTAAAGGACGTCTAAATATGACGCCACGTTCCCAAATCAGTGTCCAATATTTTGAATCGTACCTTTAGTGAATACAGAGCCTGAATCACAAATTTCTCTACTTCTTACACAATTTATCCTTTTCTTGACATGTTGACTATTTTCATACAATCAGCGTGTGGATCGTTCGATCTCAGTTCTTCATTTGTTAAAATTTGATTATAACGTCGATTTTTCTTGAAAAAAGGCGACTATGCCTGATGACGTCACATAGAAAGTATACGTTTGACAGCATATGGTTCAAAAGTTATTAGATAAACAGATTCCACCACTGAATATTGTGTAATACAGTTAAATATTAAATATTTGAAACTGTCTCGATTTGATAAATATCGTATCACACTCGATACATTGATAGAATATATATATGTCTCCTCTCATCGCGATGTCAATAAATTTCATTGATTTCAATTGAAATTTGTTTAAATAATATGTATCGTTTTGTCTTTTTGTTGCTTACAGAAACTTGACAGTTTTCTAATATTGATATCAATATGTAAAGACAATAAGACAATCCCCGACATCATACTATTCCATGTTCATATAAACAAGAAGATATGGTATGATTGCCAATGAGACAACACTCTACAAGAGACCAAATGACACAGACATGTACAACTTTAGGTCATCGTGCGGTCTTCGACAATGAGCAAAGCCTATACCGCAGAGTCAGCTATAAAAGGCCACGAAATGGCAAATGTAAAACAATTCAAACTAGACAAACGGCCTAATTTATGAACAAAAAAATGAACGAAAAACAAATATGTAACACATCAACAAACGACAACCACTGAATTACAGGCTCTTGACTTGGGACAGACACATACATACAGAATATGGCGGGCTTAAACATGTTAGCTGGATCCAAACCCTCCACCTTACCTGGGACAGCGGTGTAACAGTACAACATGAGAACAAACTATAAAAATCAGTTGAAAAAGGCTTTCCCGTTTGAATGGTTTTACACTAGTAATTTTGGGGCCCTTTATAGCTTGTTGTTCGGTGTGAGCCAAGGCTCCGTGTTGAAGACTGTACATTGACCTAATAATGGTTTACTTTTATAAATTGTTATTTGGATGGAGAGTTGTCTCATTGGCACTCACACCACAAATTCCTATATCTATTAACTCATCAGATGGATACAAATAGAAATAATACACAGAGTGGACGTGGCCGGGTACTTGTATATCCCAACAACAAAAAGACAATATTTACAGATCTGAGAGTACTTACAGTTACTTGCAGTTAGTCCAAAGCAATTTACAACTTATAAAAAAAATCATGCATCTAAGACTAAATTACCAATCAGTACATATCCAACATCCAATTGATGTTTATTTAAAGGATCGATAAGTTTACCAGGTTCGTTTCTAAATTTCAGGGCACTTTAAACAACATTTTCGTAAAAATGAGAATGTACTATCCCGTTTGAAATAAGCTGTCTGCAGGTACACCCAAACTTCAAAACCATATCTTTATATTTATGGAATAAATTAGTAAAGGTTTTAAGTTATTTGTGGAAACGAAAATCCTGGCTTAAAAATTTACTAGTAATGCATAAATTACGTTCGTTAAAAATCAAAAACGTCACAACAGACACGGAAATAGCTAACTAGTTGTGAAAAATAAGCACCGAAAATGTGCCAAAGGCACGTCACCATCCAAAAAGGGAAAATTAACAATAGGGAGTCCCTTTTGTCATTAATAGTAGTGGGAAGTTTCCCGTGTAAAAACGAAATATCTAAATCTAGCACAGTTATTACAGTTTAGACTTGATTTATTTAAACTAAATTCTCCTGGCTAAATTTCGGCAGTATATTTGGAAAATTCTTGATTATTTGATGAAAAAATATCATCAAGATAACGCTACATGTTGTTGAATTTATCAATAAATTGCAATTTAGACGGGTTTTTACTGAGTTTGGTCATAAAATGTGACTCATAACAGTACAAAAACAAGTCTGCTATTAAAGGGGCACAAAAAGTGTCCATTGGAATACCTACAACCTGTCGATAAATTTTATTGCCGAAACGTACACAAGTATTATCAAGGAGAAAATTAATAGCTTCAATCATCTCATCACACCTCCATTTATAATGTCTAACATATTTACATTTGTCATTAGAGAAGAAGGCTTTAAATGGATTGAGCAAATATATTTGCATTTAGATTTACCAAACATTTAATTAAACAGGAAACATTGTGTTTGATAAGATTGTGCTGAAGTTTAGTGTAAAGAGTAGAAAAGTCTAAACTGTTAACAGAATCAAAAAGACCACCAAAAACACGTAATTTATCTAAAACATCCAAAGATTTTTTTTATACTCCAAAAAAAGTTAATTCTACTATTTTCATATATTTTAATAGAATAGTTAATGATAAGTTCTTTTATGGTAGTTAAGGAACTTGTTAAAAGCACCGAAAGATAAGTTGCAGAATACCCACACTCTACATGTGATAAAAAAGTCAATAAAACAATAGAGAGGCCAAAAATTTGAAATCGATTTGAGAACAAAAAAAAAGACGTAAGGGGGACATAAAATTCTCCGTCGATTTGAAATGTTATTTTGTTATAACGTTAGACTTTGACGTCGACTTGAAGAACGGACGTCGATATATGTAGAACTCGGAGGTGTGATGGTCTTCGCCGAAGTGCGAGGGTCTATCAACTGAAGTTCTACATATGTCATTGTTATAGTTTCATACTAAATGAAAAATTATTATGGTTCTATTTGAAATTGCTGCATGTGGACATCATTCTGCGTTAACAGGTAATCGGTACTTTATTCACGGATTAAAGAGATCTACCAACTTGAAAGTTATAATAGCTTTCAGCTCTCATGCGTTCCACGTTTGCCGTTGTATCATAATACGGAGTGTCTGTATGCAGGACCGATATGTAACTCGAGAATTCCACGCTCCATCGTACGCAAAAAAAACAAACTCCTGTAGATT
This sequence comes from Mytilus edulis, assembly GCA_019925275.1. NCBI lineage: Eukaryota > Metazoa > Mollusca > Bivalvia > Mytilida > Mytilidae > Mytilus > Mytilus edulis. Next base: position 110,687,687 of record CM034351.1, read on the forward strand.
TTTTCCTGTTTCCGGTAGACTAAGGGACGACATCGAAAGATCGATGTAGGATAAAAAACTTAAATCGAATAGTTTGGGGGTGGGGGGTCAACATTGCTGCAAGTTTTGTTAATCTAAAATCGATTTTCCATATATCCATATAGGTAAATCAATTTTTCCAAAATTAAGTTAAGAAGGGGGGTAGGGGGGTCAGCGAAAAAACTATGTGAATTAAGTTTTTTATCCTACATTGAACTTTTGATGTCGTCCCTAAGTATTAAACTTTTATTTATTTGTATCAATGCAAAATATGAAAAAAAAATCAATAAGGTTTTGTCCAGTTGCAGTTACAACCACCAACGATGATACATTTAGTTAGGTCCTTCACATACTGCATTTTAAACAGCTAGCACTTTTTGAGTAATTTAAATTTGTACTAGTTTTTATGGGAAATAACCATTGCACGTGAACATGAAAAACATTGAAAATATCTATCTCACTTCAACGTAACAGCCATTGCACTTCGGCGACGCTATCAGCAAAAAAGCATCACAAAGCAATCATTGCACTTTAGCGTCAACATATCTAACATAATTTAACTGAATTTTCAAGCAAAATTATAAAATGCCTAGCTGTGACAAACATTATATGAATTTACTAAATATTTTTCTAAAGTATTTAGTACTCATTTTGTGAATGACTGAAATTTGTATACAAAATTCAACATATTGCCTTTTCAGTTTCAGTTAATAATCGTTGAGATGCATATGTCCAAAAACACAAAGTCATTATCTTTTCTACCTTTCTATTTTTTAAAAGCCATATTGGAAAGTTCGTTTTAAGTGAAAGTATGTACCCACTCTTTATCTAAGCGAGTAATTTTATGAGTAATGTTATTACATCCCAGCTCTTTTGTTCTAACAGGAGTGATCTGAGCCGGATCAACCCTACCTGGGAGCTTATTCACAAAGCCTCCGTTCACTAACGAACCCGTTAACTTAACGGAGACGTTAACGGGTACGTCCGTTAACAGCCGGACAGCAAATCTCATAATGGCGTCGATTTTATTATTCTGGTCACGTGATTTTCAGTTCAAAAAATGGCATTTTTAAGCAACGGCAATGACGCCACGAAATCGACGGCGTAAAGCTATTTTGTGTATTTAGCATGCTTAACCAAATACATCATTAAATACGGCAGGTTTCAAACTTTAACTACGTCTTATTCATTTAAGAATGAAAAAATAGAATTTCCTTGATTATTTGATTGGGAAAGATGAAAAAACGTGCCGCGGCCTGACACTTCTCGGTAAATAAATGTAAATTGAAATGACACACGGAATGGTAACGTATTTTCCTTTATAGGGATGATACCTCCTGATATTATGAACATGAAATGCCTATTGATACAAAAACTCGCCAGGTAAAACGGCATTGTGTCAATTCAACAGGCCCAAAACTAGCGACCGGCCAAAGGGAGATAACTCGAATGAAAAGTCGTTGAAGGGACGGCTGATCAGAAACGAGAGAAAATAACCATTTCGCTCAATTTTAGTAAGTGAAAAAGTTCATTCTGGGGTAAAATATCCAATAATTTATCAGTGTGCGAAGGAAAATGTGTAAATATGAAAAATACCTTGGATATTACAATTAATCATTGGAATGAGGGCACCTGTCAGGTATCAAGACCCAAACAGTGAGAGAAAGTATAATAGAATGTATGTCTGCTTTGGTAAATCACTATTTAATTACATATTGCATAAAAATATCTGATAATCATCTAGAAATCGGGGAAATTTCAAATATTATTACATATTCAGTTTAAAAAATATATTACTACAGCTTCAGAAGAAATATAAAAAAAAGTTTTCTATATGGTTATTGTTTTACATAAAGTGAGGGGTTTTGGACCAGTAAATTGTTAGAAAAAAATTACTTGCCCAAAGCTTTGGTGTTAAAATTCCATCATTTAAAGGGGGGAATGTTGCAGAATATTCCCTGATTGCATGTGTATACCTCTATTTTGTCATATATATATATATATATACTTTGATGGAAATAATTATTTCATGGCATACTTTTTAGAAGAATCATAAATTATTTTTCTTGAATACACATAAATTCTTCATTTTGATTCAGCATTCAGTAATGCAGAAACATATTGTTTCTTAGTAGATCTACATAAAAATATATTTTATAAAGATTATGGATATAAAATGTACAATTTTGCTGTTATATATTCTATTCTAGAATAATGTTTTTAGAGAATTTCTGTTAAGTTAAGACCCAATGTCAGTTATATCTGTGAACTTATTAAATGTTTATTTCCATTCTAAATATGTTAATCTATGCAAGTAAATATTTTAATATGTGAGGCCTATTAATGATGAACACTGAAATGTAACAACTTCTAGTCACTGGCGATAGGATATCATATATACCCTTGACAATTTTGATTAAAAATTGAATTAATCAAAGTACTCTATAAGAAGGCTTTACCAAAAATGTAATTTCTATGTGTTTGTAAGTAGCAATATTACAAAGTAATAAAAATTTAGAAAAAATAATAAATAATAAAAACAAAATCAGGGCTTTATTTCATTTTGTATTGAGAGACTGATTAAAAAAGTAAAATCTATTCCTGAAAAAATAGATGTCATAAAAATATTGCATTTTATATTGAACTTTGTTCTCTGCAGTGGTTTTTCATTCTAACTATATATTTAGATTTGGCCTGATAGTGACACTGTCATGTGTTTTGTTGTGTGCTGTCTCATTTTAGAAAAGGGGTTATATTGTAAAATATAAATTCTGAAATGTAGTAGTTTAAACTTTCTGGTTTTTTTTTTTAAATCATTTGGCTTAGGAGATATTATATAAATCTAAGCATAGAACATGGATACCCATACAGTCCTCTTGAGTCATGTCTGTTTAACATTTAAGATAAAGTAAATTTTATATTTTTCTAGAATAAAGTAAAACTGAAAATAGCTTTCTCGCTAATTATATGTAATTCAGTGGGATAGTAATGCATGTACTCAAATTGAAAAAAAAAACAATCACAACATTCAACAGCTTGAGCCATGGAGTGTGAAAAATAATAATATAATGAATATAACCTTTTTATATAATTCATATAATATATAGTATAATATATATTGACATAATGTTCTCAAATAATATATATCATATGAGACATATGATATATAACCATTTCTGGTAACATATATATATAGACTGAAATATGTGTAATAATGAAGAATTAAAAAAAATACCATGTTGACCTGATATATAAATCCTCAATCATCAAATGCAGGTGCATGCAGCTTAACAATTGTAAAAAAAGAATGAACTAGACTAAGTATTCATTAATAGAGATTAATTTACTAATAGGTAAACTGGATACAGATTGAACAATCATCTATGGAACAATTATTGAATGACTGCTAGAACCTGGAAGATGAATAGGGAATAAGCACAAGCAATATTATATTATGAAGTGATATCATCTTCATTCATTTGAAATTACATCTGAAAGCTACAAAATAAGGATCTGACTCTCTTCAAACTGTTTTCCTCTGTTATTTATCTATGATATATCTGATCTCAGAATGTTTACACTGGACATGTCATTCTTTCACTGATTCAGGACAAAACCTGACAAGTGACAATAATTTACACCTGGACTTCCCAAAAAATAATGCACTCGCCACTGCTAAAGGGATGTTATTGGGAGGTTTGTGTACATTTTATTACATGTTTAATGCGCTGAATTCATAACATTTGTGCGATTTATATGAAAGTAAAACAAATTTTGTTCATTTTTAGTAGTTTTGTGTACTGGGGCATGAAAAAGGGAAATAAATTACACAAAAAATAACAGATTTTGTTCATTTCAAATGACATGTTGACTGTCTTTTCATTAGTGGCAAGTCTGTCATATTTCGGAGCTGTTTTAGTCAAGAGCAGAGCAGTTTCATCAAAAAGAGAAGGCAGACCCCGCAGGGCCTTACCAATTTGTGATGTGTACTGGAATTGTGCTCGTGTGTAAACAAGGAAGGGTAACGTCATGTGACTACCCCAGTTCTGTTCTCCATGCTCCAGTGTATCAATATAAACTTATCATATTTATTTTTACTAAGTAAAACGGGTTTGTGTCAATTCGTCCAGAGTTGAATATTTGTCAATGACAGTCGATGTTGAAAAATGGCGGTTCCGAAGGCTGAAAATAAATGACTTGAATTTCTGATTCAACGATGAAATTATTTGACTTCTCATATCTTTTAAATACTTGTTAAAATTATCATATCATGCAAACCGCTCGTGATACGTTTAGTTTCTTATAATTTAACAAATTCACGATTTCCTGCCGGGTCGTCTTCCGCGGGGAATTATTTTTCTACGCAGCGACATCTGTTGACGACGTTCTCTTAAATTATCTCCACTTGATTCTCGAATAATAAATCCGGGTTTTTAACGGACAAATCAGGGATTTGCTGTCCGGCTGTTAAAATTTAACTTGGTATTCACAAACGTTTCCGTTAACATTGTGATAACGGGTGCGCTATTAACGGGTGCGTTAGTATGCACAAATGACGTAATTGATATAAAATTGAGAATGGAAATGGGGAATGTGTCAAAGAGACAACAACCCGACCAAATAAAAAACAACAGCAGAGGGTCACCAACAGGTCTTCAATGTAGCGAGAAATTCCCGCACCCGGAGGCGTCCTTCAGCTGGCCCCTAAACAAATATATACTAGTCCAGTGATAATGAACGCCATACTAATTTCCAATTTTACACAAGAAACTAAAACTAAAATAATACAAGACTAACAAAGGCCAGAGGCTCCTGACTTGGGACAGGCGCAAAAATGCGGCGGGGTTAAACATGTTTGTGAGATCTCAACCCTCCCCCTATACCTCTAACCAATGTAGTAAAGTAAAGTTTACCGCATAACAATACGCACATTAAAATTCAGTTCAAGAGAAATCCAAGTCTGATGTCAGAAGATGTAACCAAAGAAAATAAACAAAATGACAATAATACATAAATAACAACAGACTACTAGCAGTTAACTGACATGTGTTTTCATTGGTTTATAAATCGATTCCACACTACAATGGTCAAAGAGTTTGTTTACATTTTTATAATAATAGTGTTAACTTTTTCCAGCGGTTGTGCATTCTAGTCAATATGCTACAATACATTTGTACGTCGAAAACCTCAGTCGAAAACAAACAATCAATCAAGACTACATCTTGTTTAGGTTTAATTTGTTCATTTAACCATTTTTATATGTGTTATTTCATTTGATAGGCTTGTGATATAAGTAGCGTACACACCCTGCACGAGTGGTCTGAAAGTTGCCTATTACATAAAAAAAAATGTCTCCTCTTATCCACATTCGCTATATTTTTAAGGAAGTTCACTGTTTCGCCCTTTATACCGTTCGGTCAACTCGGATGCAAAACCTTTCAACGGTATTATGTTTTTCTTAAAATGTTTTAACGAATATGAATAACATACCAGTATGTCACTGAGCAATACGAAAACCACCAAAAAAGTAAACTCAAGTAAATAGTACTTTAATTGAAAACGATTTTTACATCAAATGACCGTGAGGGCATTTCAGTGTATTGTTGCCACAGACATTTCTACCTACGTGGCTTTCGTTTTTGACTGATAACTAAACGCAAAATAACATTCCTTATCACTTGTTATACATCAATTTCACCAAAAAACATGCATGAAAATTATTTTTGAGAACATAGACAAATAATTTGAAAATGTTTTGTCGTGGGAAATATATATATCAATATTATAACAAATCAAAATTACCTAAAAATTTGTGTTTACGCATGATGAAGAATATCACAGGAAAGTTTTGCGAGAAAATGTGAATGGCTACTCAAATCCAATCTATTAGAAAAAATCGAATTATTACAGAAGGATGTCCACCATGCGCTTACACTGCACTATTATTAGAATAGTAGAATAGAAAGATATACAAATAGATGAAATTAGATAAACATGTAACTATTACAAATATTTATATAATATATAACAACAACCAGAGTATACTAATTTGTATCACTACAATGTAATAGTTATCACGGTGAGGTTGAATTCCCTCTCATTTATTCATCATGAAGGCGCGAACTTGTCTCAGAAAAAAAATATATATATATGTACCTTCACCTCACTTTCAAGTATAGAGATGTTATTTTTTTTTTGTGACCATCCAAAAGAACTTGCGGTCATCCTATGTTCAGTACTTCAGTACTTTGATTCTGTTTTGACCCCATGATAATCTTGTCTGTAGGGTTCACATGATTCCGACATCATTGGTCAATAATTATATGAAATGTGATCAAAGGTTTAACTTCGCATGCTTACTAATTAAAATGTAACTTGTCAGAAGAAAACCCCAAAATCATTTTGAACTCTAGGGGTAAATAAAAAAAACTCCTGCATTGACAACTCTAAATATTGTACGTGTCATTAATTCAAGCTTAACCTATCTTGGCATTAGCCATGCATCTTTTGTATATATGTATAAGGATGTTGAAGGGCATTAGATGGACTTTACACTTATCCACTCGGAGTATCCAGATGTATTCAAATAATCCCAGTGTCTCTGTGCTAGGTATGACCCCCTACATACAAAAAAATGTAAGTATGTCATCCGTTTGGCTTAGTTTGATGTATATTTATGCTCACACAAAAATATCCTGTCATAATTTGGGCAGTAAACCTGATGCTTCATGTATGGAAAGTGTTTTGCTCTATACATGTTAGATAGTTAAATATTTTATTCTCTGAAAACTAAGTTCAAATTTACAGAGAAACATATGTAATGTAAATACAAATACAATAAATTTCTAGCCCTTCATCCTTGACAAAGTACTGCTTTGTCTGCGTTTTTATTAGATATATTTGTACTAATTCATTGGATATTTATTAAATATTTGCTACTGGACGTGAAGCAAACAACAAGCTCCTTCCTACATCGACGAAGATAATAAAAAGTGTCAGTTTCCTAAAGTAAAACTACATAATTATGTAATCTTTGAAAAATGAAAGTTTCCAACTATCGAAATTTTCTTTGAATAAGTTATGTGCTGAATCACCCCAGCTTGAGTTTCTTTGTTCTGCATGCTTTCCTTTGTTCTGCTTTCCTTTGTTCTATAACATTTTGTCGGGAATGTCAAATCTGCTATAAAACTTATAATTAGTTATTCGGAAAAGACTATCTATCAAATTTCACGTAGAAAAAATCCATTGTATATGATGGGATTCGAACTCAAGACCGTTAGCATATCGAGCCAGGACACATACCACTATACCAGGACGACTGGATACGAAATTCGGTAATTTAAGTAAACATACTTAAAGGAAGCATTGCCAAGATCTTTTTTATAAGTGGGAAGATTTGGCAGACATTTATTTAGTGGGTTTAAACCTTTTTCGTTAAATAAGTTAGTTGTGACAGACTGATTGTTCAATTCAAATTTACACTCTTTCAAAAGTGGGGCGAGTCGATAAACAAGAGTTGGGCATTTTTTTTTATAAAGTGGCAATATAGTGTGGTCCGATTGGCAAGTGGGGCGATTGACATTGTTTGATATGTACTCATCGTGTTCGGGGGTCTTAAAGGGTATACATCATATATAGTACATTTAAGATATAAAGTATATTATAATGGTTGTGTGGCATTCTAAACTAGATTTTATGAATTGTAAATAGTTTTTCGTCTTATCTAAAACAGCTGGGATGTAAAATAGTTATCCCACTCGGACTTGGTGTGTCAGTGTTAGATCACCCTCTGGCCTCCGGTTATCGGGGGGAACTTACACTGACACACCGCGTCCTTGTGAGATAACTATTAATGATCTTATTGTCATGATGACGTACATGTACGCTCAAAATTGTTCTTACAAAAGAACAAAGTTTAGAACCGAAATTTTAGAAAATCAAGATTAAAAACAGAAGTGTATTTTTATAAATGTGAAAATTTAAGTTATCAGTGAACAAGAACTTGACAGTCAATGTCAATTTAATATAAGCAGAGACCAAAATAATGTTTCATTTGACTGATTGGTCTTTGTTAGAATTAAGTTTCTAAAAGTACATACACAGTTAGCACAAAAATGAATTAAAGTGACTATAATTTGAGGTTTGTTCTATCAGGGATTAACCTGGATAAAGGACAAGCATTGTGCGTGCCGCTTGAAATGAAGATAATTATGTTAAAAAGAGACAGAAATTAGATTCGATTTTGTACATCCTACAAAGCCATACGGATTCCACTCTGTAAATAGCATGGGTTTAGTGATACAGTGCCGTGTTTGGTTGTGATACAAAGATATGAGTATCTTCATCTTCACTGCCTTAAAATAAAATTGAGAATGGAAATGGGGAATATGTCAAAGAGACAACAAAGCTCAAAGAGCAGAAAACGGCCGAACAATGGGTCTTAATCGTAGGACGAATGCTTTGTCATAACAGTTTGATGAACTTATGTGACAGAACTTAACCTTTGTTGGAATCTCGAAAGTAGACCTAGAAGAGACAAATAAAGGTATACCGATATCATAAGTGTATCTTGCTAATTGTATGCATCTGCCGTCCTTTCTATATTAAGTTTGTTTCATCTTACAATCAACCCCAAGGGTGACTGGGGGATAGATATATGGTCACTTGGTCTTCTTCCGACCGGCAGTAAAACGCTTGCCAAAGTGGGGCGTCCGTTTGGCTGTGCGGGATGTATTAAGTTCGCAGTCCCGTCCGGTCAGAATGGGGACGTTAAATCCGATGTCTTGTGTGAAGAGAGTGCCAAGCTCTTTGCACGTTAAGAACCCTTACAACAACTCTTTGAGGGCCCGTGGGTGGCCTGTTGTAAGGCAAAATTTCTGTCCCTATCCAATATACCCTCATTTTCCAGTGGCAGTCGAAATTTCCCCGACCATCATCCCTTATGGCCTCTATTATGACAAGACCTACCTATTGTATTTTTTGTGAACTTGTTCTCCTCCTGAATATGCATGAAATATTTGCCACTGGACGTTAAGCAACCAATCATCTTACAATCTGTATGTTAAAAGTTTTCTGGTGGGCAAACTAATGTCAGTAAACATTATAATGTTAAATAAAGAGGGACGAAAGATACCAAAGGGACAGTCAAACTCATAAATATAAAACAAACTGACAACGCCATGGCTAAAAATGAAAAAGACAAACAGAAAAACAATAGTACACACGACACAACATAGAAAACTAAAGAATAAACAACACGAACCCCACCAAAAACTAGGGGTGATCTCAGGTGCTCCGGAGGTGTCTTTGAATCTGTTTGGAACACACGAAAAGAAGATATTTAGGTTTTTGCTTTTTGAGAAACCCATTTGTTATAATGTTGTACTGTTACACCAATGTCCTGTATAATGAGAGGGATTGGCGCGAAACATACATTAATGTTAACGCCGCAAAGATTGTAAATTTCAGTCCCAAGTCAGGCGCCTGCAAATCAGGGTTTGGGGTTTGGGGTTTGTTGTTGTAATTCACAATTGTTTTTGTTTATTGTTTTGTACATAAATCTGCAGTTAGTTTTCTCGTTTGACTTGTTTTACGTGTTTCATTTTGGGGTCTTTAATAGATCACTATGCAGAACGGGTTTTGCTCATTATTGAAGACATACGGTGATAAATACTATAATAATAATAATAAATTATTTTATTAAAGTGTCACGTATTGATTAACATCTGAACAATATACAGTAAAACATATACAATATTTAAAATAATCAACACCAAGCCAAACAAATTGACTTATGAGACACTGTAAAAATATATTACAAAGTTATAAACATGTATGCTAATAACCATTTACATTGCATTGAACTGGTTCATTAATATTCTTTTTAAAATTATACTGGGTAAAAAAACCAAAAAAAAAAACATAAAAACTTTCAGGTATAGAATAAAATTTAAAAAAAAAAAGTAAAATATTAAAAATATGTGATTGACAGAGTATTTTCATGATAAAAATTCATAGATTAGTTAATAAATACTAAACAAGATCAATAAGTTAATAAAAATATGCTATTTACTTGTCAACTGCAATGTCATTTGGTCTTTGGGTCAAAGCTGTCTCATTGGAAATCATATCACATCTTATTTTAAAATTTATACAATAATAAACAATAATGACATTTAAACATCTTTTAATTAAAAAAAACTTACCGTACGGACAATCTGACAAATATCTATCATTTGAATAACCGTACAACATTTCAAATGACTTTTCAATACGTCCCTATATAATATAAAAAGATCAACAAATCAATCAATCACAATTAATAAAATTATTTTAAAATAAAATAATATCAAAATTGTGATATAATACTGTTTCACAAATTAAAATGAAATAAGCCAATCTATTCAAATTGTATTGTCTAAGATCAAATTCATGGTATGAGCCATTTTAGAAACAAATTCAAACGATATTTTATCATATGTTTAGTAGTAAATACAGTAGTTTTGCATATTTGATAAATAGCCTGCTGTTTAATCCATATCGCGCAACTTTGATGCGCACCCTTTATCGCATACCCTTTATCACCCCCTACCCTTTATCACACTCCTCCTTTTTTTTTTTTTACATAAAGTCAGTTTTTATTTATGTAAGCTTAAGAAAAATTTTCCTCAAAATAGGTCCAATAGAACGGTCATTCGGGAGTGACGTAATCTATTTAATGACGTTTGGTATGTGACGTCACGAACGTCAAGTTTTATTTTTTGGCAACAACGGTCGTTTCTAAGGGCTTGCTTTCCGACTGACTAAATGCAACTATAAAAAAATACAAAACACACAAAAAATAAAATAATAAACAAAATATTTTTAAAACAACAGCACGCAAATTGTAAGGTAACCCAGGTGCTTCGGATAAGTAATTGAGCATTTCTTTTAAGGTGGTACCTAACTCTACTGGGAGATAACTCTGTAAAGTCAGCTAAACGTTTTAATTACTTTGTGTTGTAAAGGGAATGTTAAGCTTCTCAATGATCAAAATTGGTGTTTGTCAAACTGCTATATAACCAGTGTAATTTTTCTGACAAAACGCTTGGTTCAAAATTTTAGAAATTTTTATGTTTTTGTTAAAGGGTCAAAGTAAATACTTTGTCAAAATTTTATGAAAATTAAACGAGACAAACTAATTTTAGTGAAAGTGTTGGGTACCACCTTAACAAGGCTTTTGAAGCAAGACAAAACTGAGTAGAACTGAAGGTAAACCAGTGCTATGGATCAGAAAACAGTTCATATAATATAATACTCTCCTGTTGAAATATATGATAAAGCGTATAAAACATGACAAAATCCGTATCACATGCCGTATCACCCTCGACCAATATCATCCCTCAGGCCTAAATTTAAGGCCCTTGGGCTGATATTGGTGTCTCGGGATAATACGACATATGATACGGATTTTGCCATGTATTATTCTCTATTTATAATAAAATTAAGCTTACCTATATCTTGTGCAAGCTTGCCAACTCCAAAATCCACAATCAACATGATATTTTTGTTGGCCATAGTAATATTCTGTACAAATGTGTCTCCTGAAATAATTATTTTTTTAATTTACGTGACTTGAAGCATTGTTAGGTGAAACCAATATGCGAGTGAACATGTTAGATTTGAAGTACAATAAAATGCAAGTGATTTTCTTAAGATTTGTTCTTTACTATATGTCAAATATACAATCTTTAAAGTCGACATTAGATACGGAAGTCAAATCCGACACGTCAACGAAAATAATTGAAAACGAGTTATTGCAGAAAATACAGAGGAAAAAAAAATTCACTACTATTGTGTACAACCTGCACGAGCGTAACGTTTCATTCGAGATATTTTAACACCAGTTGATAGTGCAGAGTTTGGGGAGTTGTCGGTTGGAAATTTGAAGTCCTCCATCTATGGCAATATCGAGGAAAAATCATTATATTAAAGCTGGAAGTTAGCATAATTTCTACTATGAATAGCATCCCCACATGTAGTAGGCAATTATGTAATTATACCTTACGGTAATCTACAGTTGCTTACATGTTAATGTACATATTTTGTTCTCAGGTGGACAGTTGTATAGATGGCAATCATAACACACCTTTTTACTGCACACTTCGTTGGCGCCGTCAATATTTGACTTTGTCAAATTATTACCTTATAAAACTTTCTATGTATTTTACAAAGCTTATCAATAATTAGATATAAGAATATGTGGTATAAGTGCCTATGACAAAACTCTTCATCCAAGTCATAATTTGTAAAAGTAAACCATAAGCTTATTACAGCTATCCAAAAAACTACCCATTTTGCAGATTACATGTAAGATACAGTCTTATATTAACGCTTTTAGTCATAATAATTTCATCTAACCCTCAAAGCATATTATGAAACTTTAAAAGAAGCTTTCATTTTACCGTATTTTTACTGATAGATAGACATTTGTCAATAAACCTTTAAATAAAGCCTTCAGTTAAAGATTGTAACAAAATCATTTACTTACATTTGTACTTACTAAGAACAATATATAAATAAGGAGATGTGTTTAGATTGCCAATGAGACCATTTTCCATCAAAGTGAACACAAAGTCTACATGGTCTGTAAAAGCAATTATATGCAACCGTAAAGCCTTCATCAGTGAGAAAATCCCATACCGTAAAGTCAGCTGTTGAAGCAATAGTGCGGTGACAGAATAGGACAAAGTCGGTTATTAAAAGACTTTAATTTCACTTCATGGTACACAGTTAGAAATTAACACACTCCTAGAAAAATGATTTTATGGGCTGAATACATAGTTTTATTAATAGTTTGGACTTGATATTACTTGTTTTTGTTGATGTTTTATTGTTTCGTTGAATTAGTTGGGTGTCCGTAATTCTTTTTTAAGACTGTGATAATATGATTTTATTCTTATAAGAATCAAAATAAGTTTTTCATTTGTTTATTTAAGTAAAAGAGATCCGACAAAATCACAAAAAGCTAACAAAAAAGCTAACAAAACTAGAAAGTCCGTTGAAACTTGGCTTTAACATTTCAAAGAATCAAACATTCATTTTAATCCCTTAGATAGACGTGTTATTTTCTTAAATGCGGAAGTGGAATAATCTAATTTTTTTACCACTAACAGTAATTTGAGGTATTTTGATACAGTTGATTGTTGGAATGGTGAAATTTACCCGAAATTGCGCAGATGATTGTGACATTAGTTTATTTATAGATGTACATCAATAGTTCATTCTACTTGCTTGAAAATTGTTTATAACAAAAGTGGTTACGAATAATGCATAAGTCTACATAACATATGGTATTTACAGTTCGCTTCAACTTCAAAAGCAGAACCTTTTCAAAGACCTAAAGAAAACCATTTTACTTAGTTCTTTGATTTCAAAATAAGATTAATTGATGATTTCCTGTCTCTCTTTTACCCACAACTCAGTCAGTCAGTACTTTAATTTCCCAGTTAGCTTGTGATAAATTATACTACAGAAACTACAATGTTCGCTTCATATCTTGACCTTTGATATAGAGACAGATTGACGACTACAAACAAAAATCTATGACAAACTTTGGAGGGCGATTTTAACATTCCATGCAATTATCACTTTCCTCATGTCTCATTGTACTACATTCCTCTGCGTCATCGTTTAATGTGCACATATCTCAAATGATACCTTACGCTCGTGCATGTTGAGTAAATACAGACTTCATGAATAAGGGTGTACCCCCGACTACTTAAAGCAGGTCGCGGATTTAAAAGGGATTTTCAAACATATAAGTCGACGATAATATCAAAACGGCAGGGTAAAAGTGGAAGACGTTAATGACAAACAAAATTCTGCAAAACTCTAAATAAACCACCAAAGATCATGGCCATGGCGTTGTCAGTTTATTTTCGACTTCTGACTTTTAATGCCCCTCTGGTATCTTTCGTCTCTCTTTCATATGCTTGTATCTATTGTAAAAAAAAATACAACCAAGACAAGGAACTTCGTTCTCTAAAACAGAACATTTAAGTAAAGGCTGTTTAATGCTAATTTGTCATACATCCACTATAAACCTTTACTGGGAGTCAAACTGTATTCTGAATTACAAGAACATTCACAGAATAAAGTTTTTTTACCATCAGCTGTGCGATATAAATGATAACCCTAGTTTAGATATCAAATCAATTATACAGACCAAACTATAGGGCATAACGACCACGACAATCGGAACCATTCCGCAGACTACAGTCATGTGATCATGGCTAGTGTATACTGCCGATGCGGATCAGAGATTGTTTTTTTTTAAGGACTCTTTTTTTTGAGAGAGAGAGATTTTTTGAGTTGCAAGCAGCAGGATAAGACGTTTCTTTCAATACAGGGTTCTTTTGATATTTGCCCTAGAGATGCACTGATGTTTCAGTTGTTTTATGTCCCCCATTTATAGATCGATATAGCCAAAGTGTATTTTGCAATGACAAAATGATTGAAATTGATGTCCAATTATGCCAATCTAATTAAAAACCAATCTCTCATCGCTTCTGTCTCTGATATGTCGCTCCCACGCGACATATCAGAAACAGGAGCGATGAGAGATCGGTTTTTAATTAGATTGCAATTATGCATGCTGAAAAAAAACTCTCTATTGCAATGCACAACATGTTAAATGTCCGAAGTTTAACATTCATATTCGCAATGTTATTATAGGATTCGTGGCTAAAGAATGTTGTCGTGTTCTTTAACACTATGGACCAATACTGACATTCGAGATTTGCTTAACCTTCCACTTACGAACATATGTATTCCAGCACGTCGTAATAACATTCCCACATTACAAAAGTCATTTGAGGTCTGAATTACTGATTAAAGTTACTAATATTTAGTGCTATGTTAATCTATCCTGCTTAGAAAAATAAATATTATCTTGCGTCACTTAGTTGACGATTGAATAACCGAAACTGTCTTCGTTTTCAAACGATTAAAAGGCTGTTCTATCATAAACATATCTTTTTAAAGTTGTTAGTTTATCTTAAAATGATTTATATTCCTATTAATGTAATACAAATTTATTTCATAGAAATCGTCATGAATTTGTAAAAACTCAATTATAAGTAAAAAAACTATGATCAACTATGTTCTGAAATAATTTTTGTTGTCTGTTTTGCATGTACCGAATTCAACGAATATGGCCAAAACTTAAGTTCCCCTTTTCAGTGAGGTTTACTAGATGGTTATATTAATAACTACATATCTGTTCATATTTTTCTATAAATTTTGTAAAGTTTTGACGAAAGTTGTTCTTATTACTTGAAAAAAAATACATCATTTAAAACTGAAAACTACCCCCCTTTTTGTAAAGTCGCATACATTTGTACGTGTGTTCGGAGATCTCATTTAATGATGGGTTTCCACTTTACATGAAAAATTAAATAAGGAAGAAAATAGGTTACAGTTTTCAATCATTCTACTGTAAAAAGGATATTTAAATTAGAGTAAGATATTCAATTTTGTGTTTCCTTGACCTTTGATAAAGATTTCTGAAAAACTGCACCATATTTTCTATTGACGACTAGAAGAATCTCAAAGTACACATATTTCCGAATCCAATGATATATGATACAGCCGTATACCATTTTTGATAATTAAAATTTCATTATTCCGACTTTGGTCACCGGTCCACAGCCTTATCTATAACAAAACAATTTACGAAACAGAAAATTATGAGAAACATGAAACAAGTTGAACGACAACGAATAATTTGAAGTCAAGAATAAAGATTACGGCCTTTACACTATTAGCAAAGTTTAAAAGAAGAAGTTAGAAATGAAGGCGGATTTCATTCTTTAACTCTGACTCTATCAAATATCAAATCATACCCTTATTTCACCTCAAAAGTTCCCAAGGTTTATTTTATCCATGTTCTTTTGTTACTGGCGATGGTTGTCGAATTGAAAATTCTGTTATTTTCACATTTCACTTGTCAACAATAAAAGATAAACGATGATCTATCAATAAACCTGGTTATATGTTACCCAGTAACAATGCTTATATATTGTTAAACATTTAAAAGGAATGAATGCACGGCCGACACTCGGCTAACCGAGAGATTGGTCGGTTAATCTATATTGAGTATGTGGCTATATCGGCGGTGGGTCTGTTAATCGGGTTGGCTAAAGTCTGTTAATCAGGTATTATCGAGGAAATCATTTGAAATTCTGCATGTTTCATTGTATAACTTTTTAAATATATGTTTATCATAAAAATTATTCATGTCTAACAAAACAATTCAACGTACTGAATCCAGTGGTGTAATTATTATTTTTCTAGCTTCGATGTACGATCTATAAAATAAAAAGGCATGTTACTCATCAATAAATTTATACACATTTTACACACACAAAATGTACACAAAAAGACACGTTGGTTGAATTTACTTACATACGATATTTTGAACATCGAACAAAGACAGGCATTATGTTTGTCAACCAAATTGATATCATTGTGTGAAAAATCTACACAAAAATCTGTATTTTGGTGACATAAATCAATCTTTATTTAAAACCTGGTCTGTTAATGGGTCGGATGTATAAAACCCGGTCTGTTAATTGGTCTGTTAAGAGTTATGAATGGCAATAAACGTATAATTTTATTGCTGTATGGGGTGTTATCGGATCAAATGGGTAGGCTCAAGACGAGTGGCTAAAATATACGGAAACAACACATGAACAATGAAACATAATATATACGGAAACACTGACATGAACAATGAATTTAGGCCATGAATATTGAAAACTGATATAAAAAAGTGTAATATTAAAGTATTATTATACATCATGTTAAAATGCCATATTTTGATTGCCTAATACGAAGGTGTTTATCACATGGCTGAGCGGGTGACAATTTTTTGTAATGTCACCCTCTCGGCTAGACCAATCAAAAATCGGCAGTTTAAACGACAATGAATTGAATCTACATCAAGTTATTTTATAGACAATGCTTAAAGTTCTAATTTACTATACAACGAAGCGTGGAACGACTCAAACTTATTTCTTTTACAATTGTTGGAAAAACGTATTTCACTTGTTAACATTTTTACTTTAAAACCTATAAATCATTGTGTGTTATGCTTATTGTTGATATTAAACGCATTCGTTCACCGTCGATGGTGATGCACATTTCATCATGTTCATTGTGATGTATATTTCTCAGCCAGATATGAGGCCTTTTGAAAGGGGTATTTACCCAAAATTTAAATAAAATAAATAACAATAACAAAATAACAACAATTGAAAATATTTTTTTTCTTGATGGCAGAGCTTTTTTCCCGTTTCGGGCCTAATCCTTGTATCGTTTATATGTCAAGTCAATGCACTACTATTGTCTATTTACTTCACTTCTGATGATTTTTCAAATACCCGTTACGCTGTCAAGTACGTGACTACATAGAAAATACTTTATAATAAAACTCATCTGTTAAAGAAAATGATGATAGGACATTCATTATAATAAATCAAATATCACATAGCTGAGAGGGTGATAGAGCAGATCGGTATTCCTCGAAAAAACATTGTCAACCTTGGCTTCGCATATTTGTAACGGATACGGATAATTTTTAAGATTTACCTGTTATGTTTCATTAAATTGTTATAATAAATATTAATTTTTCCCTCTTTTCTGCAACACTTAAATATGGGATAAATAGCTTAAAGATTATAACATGTTTTTCCATATTTGCCCTGGTATCATCCCTCGACCCATATCGGCCCTCGTCTAAAGCCTCGAGGCCGATATGGGAGTCTCGGGATGATACCAGGGCTAATATAGAAAAGGGCATGTTATAATCTATACATATTGATTTCATCCAAGAATGGTCGCATATATCATGTGGATTCTTTTTAGGTTGTCATGAATGACACTAATTTGTATCTAAATTGGTATTAACCAGTATATAAATCAGAGATAAACGTCGTAATGTAACTAAACATCAGTAAGTAAAATATATTGGGATGCTAGCATATATAAAGAATAAAGAAGTAATAATGAGTAAGATAAAATAAAATGTAGAGAAAAGTAACAGACAATTTAAAGAATATAGAAATAAACAACATCCCCAATCCGGACCCTCATTGTATACACGAGAATCTGGATGGAAACACAGAATATATAGAATAATATATAAGGACAGTAGGAAGTGATGCATTAATAAAAAAAGATAGAAAAAAATAATAACTGTTTGAGAATAAAGACATGAAACACCCCTGGGTTTTGAAACAGTAACGGATTGCTATGTACTCATATTGGTAATAAATGCTAAAAGTTTACATGCGGACAACTGCAGTTCTCCTCTGCACTTATGTAGAAAGGAACTAAACGGAATAAAATGAATTAAAACTTAAGATAACCAAATGTAGCTGCATTCGCTCCTTTCCATTTACTTCTTTAGACTGATTTGTTAACAACAGATGATTCAGTAATAGAAGAAAAGAACCAATCGGATGATGTTGACGATTTAGATTTTAACGTCCAAATATCAAATTTCATGTGCATATGAGAACGACAACATGTTATATGTACCCTGTGTTGTATTAGAAAGACACTTTCGGACGGATTTGAGAACGTGCTACTTTGAACAGACACAAAAATTAAGGCTGAAGAAAACGTTAATAATAGATTCATGCATATTCCAGCAGGCAATCCATATCCATATATTGAAGTGACACACCCCTTAATAAAATGCAAAGGAAGTCAAAATAAAAATGTTCTTACTAGAAGGATACTGTTGCAGCGTATTGTCATTTATTTTTACTCAAGAGCATCTCATTCTTAACTTTTTCAAAGGGAAAATATAAAGGTAGCACAACTATTGGCATGGCTAAATAACTCTTAACTGACACAATTTCAATTGTCCAACCCATTAACAGACTTTATTCCCATAATGTTCACTTAAACGTGGTATTACTCACGTTATATTACAATTATGAAATATTTACTAATTTCAATTTATATTTTAGAACCAAAGTACGATTTTGTGTCCTTTAAATTATATCTAAAATTGTCTTTGTCGCCTTTCATTACAAAAATTGCTATGCGTATAAGCATAAATACTACATACTTGCGCGACGCCCTTTAGTTTTACTGAAAACTGCGCAGAATATGAAATGTTTTTACAGTTGGAAAATGTTCTATGATATATATCATTTTGTCAGACACTTTTCTTTTTTTGATTTGATTCTTATAATGTACATAAAATCTGTATATTAAATAGATTTTAATAGTAAAATTGTGCGTTTTACTCTTAACAGACGTATAACCAACCCGATTAACAGACCAACCGCCGATATAGCCGCATACTCAATATAGATTAACCGACCTATCTCTCGGTTAGCCGAGTGTCGGCCGTGGAATGGGATAACACGAATGTCGAGTAGATAATTTAAAAAGTGCATTCTTTCTTTTAGATAGGTAAATACTATTTGACCTCAAAATGCAGACAACAACAACAAAAGAAAAATCCATCAAAATGAAAAATAAGGTATGTCGGTGATGTTTATCCGTAAAAAAAAAGGATTTATCTTATCTTATTGAAATAAAAAAAAAATTAAAACTAAGATTAGTTTTATTTATATTTAGTTGTTTAAATATAAGTAACTGCTGTCAATTATATAAAGTTGGGATAGTTTGTCTTTGACAGTTCTAATTGTTACTGTTTACCGCCAGCAGTTACTCTCAGCGTAAATAAAATTCTCGAATTTCAAATATTCTAACCATTAGAAAAAACAGTTGATTTTTCTACCTGTAAAAACTTACAAATTATTAAAAAAAAAGTCACAAAAGGTATACTTTTTTTTTTTTTTTTTAGAAATATCAACTTAGTTAAATATGTATGTGAGCGCTCAACCCTCCGATAATATTTGGGTATCGAACGTTCAACACAACATCAGAAGAACCTGTAAAAATGTGTTTGACATAATTATCAAAAAGGCAAAAGACACAAAGTACTTATCTAAAGATACACACACTTACTGAAAGCCAAGTTCAACAAAAAAGAACCGATTAATATATGTTGCAGTTTTAGAATTTTGTAAAATATCAGTTTTAAGTAATGATTTTAAGGTGTCTTTCGAGTGAATGCAATGAATATGATTTTAATAGAAAGATGTTACATTTTGTTTTATCCTAAATTGAAACAACTCCTTGAATTGGCTTAAAAAGTATCAGGTTTTGGAGGAGAATGAAAGCCAAAATTTCTGTTTTATACATCTCTGAAGAGAAAAAATATATTGCTATGCTCATCTTGTCTGATAGATTAATTAACTAAATATAACGGTAGATGGGAAATGATTGTGTTATAAAAGAGATAATTGAAATAATCTAGCAGAAAATCCTTATGATGATTACTTTTTTTATAGTTGAATAAGAGTTTGAAACTTTGAAGTTTGCTTTTTGTAGACTACTTCGAAAGAACTATTTATATGTTTTCAGCAAATGAAAAGTAATTAATATTCAGACGTGAAGAATGGAAATACTACATGTGTATGTTTGTTTTCTTAAGATATATTACGTTTCTTACCCGCCCGATGAAAGATACCACCAGGATCCATCTACGATGTTAGCACTGATAATAACTAACAAAAGACTCCGGAAACATGTGCGCTTCATTTTCGTTACGCACACGTATGTCCTTTAATCTATCAAATACTCTTCATTCTTAAGTCAAACAAGGTAATTTGTCTTGATATAGTATTTAAATCTTTCATACAATATATATTTATTGACATGAAATCTATTGGTTAAAATAAAGAAGAGAAAGCCCAATGAAAAAATACAATATTTCAACAAATTAACGCTAGACAACACAGTTATACAAATATACGTTTTATAGAAATAAGAAGTTGTTTATCCAGTTGTTTATCAGATACACATAAGAATAGTGTCAGTTATTTAAAGAAAATCAATCGTTTAGATTTAATTGCAGACGTCTTGCTGTTATTGTAACGGGTGTTTCTTCTTATTTTTTTCTACCTAGTCTTATTTTGGATCTAAGTATCTAGGATCGGTAAATCCGTGTTAAACCGTTAACATAAGAATCCAGCTATTAAAACATGTTCTCGTAAGCTCACTTCTGTCTTTATATAACGAATCGAAGTCTGTTTAATGTTCACATGTTTAATCATATACCAGTGCATGTATATGCAATAAATGTAAAGGTTCACAATTATAATTTCCAATACAACTTGTTACATTAAACTCAATAAAACAACTATCCAATATAACTTTCTCACAAGGTCGAGTTATGAATATCTGTTCTTAATTTAGATTAAACATTGCTTTATGGTCTTAGAGTATTTTGTGAAACTTTACTTATGAATGTTACAACTAATGTACCATATAAACTGTCACATTAATTAAGATGAAAAATCATTAAAATAAAACTGATTAAGTATTGACCATCAACTGTTTGATGTAATTGACCGTTACACATCATATGATAAAATATTTTCAAAGATTTTACATAGAGCTCCTTTTCAATAAACGTAAACATGCATGCATATATCAACTTGAGTTGGGATTTATTTATATAACCACACATTATAAAATAAGATGTGGTTAGATTGTTCGTAAGACGTACAAAGTCAGCAACTAAGAGATCACCGTTCGGAACCCAACAAAGAGAAAAGTCTATACCAGTATACCACATAGACAGCTATACTTTTGTTTTTAAATTCGGGGCCTTTTAAATGTAAAACAATTCGAATGAGAAAACTAACGGACTGATTTATGTGAAAAAACATTAAAGTGAAAACAAAAAATGATATACATCAAACAATAAAAAACACTGAATTACTGAATCTGCGGATTTAATTTCTTAGTAGGCGTCCAGCTATTATTAAAAACAATACAGTAACACATTTTAGAAAACCAGCAACGAAAAACACGTATAGTTTTGAGATAAAAATCAGCAAACTTCATTTTTCTAAATCTTACTCGATTTATCTCTTTTCTGACCTGTTTATTTAATCAACGTGTGCTTTATCTATATGAATTTTTGTGCTTCTTTGATGCATATATAAGGTCTCTGTACATATACATCCCACCATTGTGTTATTGTTTTATGATAATTTTTGCATTTTTGCTAATGTGCTTCCTCAATATGTCGCTTTGGGGTTTCTTTGTTCTTTTCTTTAGAATACATTCACAATAAGCACATAGACAAGCGGCCAGAAGGACAGAGGAAAGGATATGCCTAAAAGTACTATAATAGACTATTTTCTGTTTGAACGACAAAATTAGTTGATGTCTACCTGTGTGACGTTTACATGCTGAAAAACTGATGTACGTCAAACGCGCAATTCTATGTCACAATCAATGTTCACCTAACCATGTACCTGTCAGAGTAAGGGTTCGGTCCCAGTACTTAAAATCGTATAATAAAAAAAAAAAAACAATGAATGAGGAAGTTAAATTTGATATATGCCTTTTTGTGCTACCTTGATGATGCATGGTGAGCATTTAAATAATTTCTGCAGTTGATCAGGAACAGGTGGAAGCCGCCATTTTTGTAAGCGGCCATTTAGGTTTACGTGAATTGTTATGGTTTGGGTTTTACTATTTTGCTGTTTTCTTTGCAGTCTGGGCTTCACATTGGCTGATTTCGAGACCCCGTTGGTCAGCTTGACAGTCCAATAACCACGATGACGGAGTACTGGTCTAAGAGTCTTGGATATGGTAATAACGTCGACAGAAAGCATCATCAGGACCACAGTCGTAAGAAAGTGAAATGACGGTCCATTATCTAACACCTAGGATGCAGACCCTCGTACGCCTGTCGGCATACCACTCCCCCATCCACAATGGGTTTTGGAGTGTATGTTTTACATGGACTCGATGTAGACTGTACAGCGTTGGATTGGTTTCTGTGATGGAAAGTAGTAAACCCTCATCGTAGATAGCGGGTAAAAGAGAGCTGTTTTCATTATAATTGAAATCAGAGCTACTGTCATACACGCTTTCGACATAAGAAAATTTCTGTACCAAGTCAGGAATATGACAGTTGTTATCCATTCGTTTTAAGTGTTTAAGCTTTTGAATTTGATTAGGGACTTTCCGTTTTGAATTTTTCTCGGAGTTCAGTATTTTTGTGATTTTACTTTTATCGTTAATCTCAGTTCTTCATTGGAGAAAAATCGATTATGACGTTAAAAGAAGTAGGTCGGCCGGTAAGGACCGATTTTGGCCTCAAATTTCAGGTTCATTTAACGAAAGATTTTGAACACTTTTTAATCACTTAAGTGTCTATTTCAATTGATTCAATTAGTTTATGTGAAAGATTTTAACTGATTTACTCATTACAAACCCTCCGATTCAAGCTTAAATATGAAAAATCTATCAAATATGCCAAAAAACGTCACTTTTCAGTATGTTTTTGTCAAAAATGAAAGTGGCCGCATCCGTGTTCATCCTCAACCTTTATATATGTTATGTATTATCATCAAATACAACTTACATCTCAATATTATAAATGAACACGAATGCGGCCACTTTTATCTAAGACGGAAACCGCATAAAATTTAACTAAAATGCTGAAATAGTGAAGATTTCAGTAATTTAGCATGACTAAATGATGCTTGTACCCGATATATGTGCATTATATTGTCAAAAACGCCCATATTTGTGTAGGAGAAGCATTCTACTTTCCAGTAAATAGCTAAAAGATTACATTTTCGCAATTTTGTAAAAACTGCTCTATTTTGCGGCCAAAAAGGGGTCTTACTGAACATACTCCTTTCTTGTTTTTCTCTGAAGTTCCTATTGTGACGTCACGAAAAAAGGCGACCATGACTGATGACGTCCCATAGACAGAACAAATACTTTTGCTTGTCGTTCGAAAAGACGGCTTATAATTGTCTAAGATTTGACCATCAAATCTGGGGCAATATAATATTATTCTACTCTCGACTGTTAAATTTTAAATATTTGACATGCTCGGCCACCCTCACGTTTTAAATTTGAAAATTTAACTGTCTTGAGTGAATAAATACTGTATCACACTCGATGCAGTGGTAGAATCTCTAATATGTATCCTTATAATGAACAGAACATTGTAAATTATAATGATAGTGATGTAAAAGATAACATATGAGTCCAGTTTGGTTGTATTCTGATGTAAATAGCGTTCGAAATGGGGTTTGATAAGGCTACTACTTAGGTTAAAAGTATAACTAGTTTGACAGTTATTTAAATGTTTAGAGTACAAGAAAAAATCAATTATCCACATGGCTATTAAATCAGTATGTGAGTCACAAGTCATTTGTTCATTACAGTAGACATAAACACAATACTTGTGATATATATATATATATATATATATGAAAGCATTGCATTGGCCAATTTCCAGTATGTTGATTTTCAAATATGTTGATCCGATAAAAACAAAAAAAACAGATTAAATACCTTATGCGTAGACGTAGCACGGGAATTGCTATAATAATGTTTTGAACACGCTTTCTAAAACTGTTTTTCTTTTCTTCAAATTAGTAAAGAAATCTTTGAAATGGTTCAGAGTAGCTGTCAGTACAAAATGCAAGCAAATATTTTATTATTATCGACCAAAAATTAAAACAAAAAATTTGAAAACTTGTTAGATAAATTAGAACATTTGATTAGTAAATTTTCTACATGTAAATATTATGAAAACGGTATTTCGAATCCTTAATTCTACGGTTATATTATACCTACAGCGCAGAAATCACTATGTTATTCGTGGTAATTCGTCAAACCCGTAGACAAACTAACATGTTTAACCTCGCCACATTATTTATGTATGTGCCTGTTCCAAGTCAGGAGCCTGTAATTCAGTGGTTGTCGTTTGTTTATGTGTTACATTCTTGTTTTTCGTTCATTTTTTTTAAATAAATAAGGCCGTTAGTTCTCTCGTTTGAATTGTTTTACATTGTCTTATCGGGGTCTTTTATAGCTGACTGTACGGTATGGGCTTTGCTCATTGTTGAAGGCCGTACGGTGACCAATAGTTGTTAATGTCTGTGTCGTTTTGGTCTTTTGTGGATAGTTGTCTCATTGGCAATCATACCACTTCTTCTATTATTATATTATTAGTAAAGTTATCTTACCAATGTGTAATTAGATCTTTGAATATAGTTTTGAAAATTACATAGGCACACATGTCGATTTTATCATCAGCTAATTAAAACATATCTTAAATTGTATTCTGTATTTATAAATGAACAGTCATATTATTTTTTATTATATTGAAGTTAACTCCTAACCATCCTGCTGCCTGTCGATACTTTTATTTTTCGCATTGCACAACGCATGTTTTCTATAAATGTCCATGGAGTTAAACTACTAAATCCTTTGGATGTGTTTTAGTTGTTTATAGTCTCTGTCAGAATCATGATTTTTCTCAAAGTTTTGTTAACAGTTAGTTTATAATTATGTAACTTAAGTCAACACAGAAGTGCTGACTACTGGGCTAGTGATACACTCAGTGAAAAAAATCTCCACCAGCAGTGGCATCGACTCAGTGGTTGCAAATAAACTCATCATAGATACCAGGATTAAAATTTTATGTTTACGCCAGATGTGCGTTTCGTCTTCAAAAGACTCATCAGTGACGCTCGAATCAAAAAATTTTGAAAGGCCAAGTAAAGTTCGAAGTTGAAGAGCATTGAGGTCCAAATAATTCCTAAAAGTTTTGCCAAATACCGCTTAGGTAATCTATTCCTGATATAGAAAAGACTTAGTTTTTCAAAAATTCTAAGTTTTGTTAACCATTACATGTAATTTATAATTATGAACGTATCAATGACAACTAAAGTCAACACAAAAGTGCTGACTACCGGGCTGGTGATACACTAGGGGACATAAATCTCCACCAGCAGTGCCATCGACCGAGTGGTTGCAAATAAGCCCATCATAGATACAAGGATTACAATTTTATATCTACGACAGACGCGCGTTTCGTCTACAAAAGACTCATCAGTGACGCTCAAATAAAAAAAATGTTTAAAAGGCCAAATAATATTTTTATAAAGTTATAAATGACTGCAATGTTAATTACAAATGGACTACCCAACCTCTTTTCACATGATTTTGGCGACTGTTGAACACGTTATTCTTTCATACTTTTTATTTTTTAACCCTGTATGCTAACATTCCCATGAAAATTTTAAAATTGTTTGTACGCACATTGAACGACAAATTTATGTGACGTATAAAATTTTCTGACGTCAGACACTCAATAAATGTGTTCGTAGATAGTAGATGTTTTTGTGTTCTGTTAAATTGTACCTTTTAAAATTGTTAAACGATGATGACTGATGTACCCATATTTTGACTATTATATTTATTGTGTCTGTTTATTTAACGCATCAATGTAAAAATATCGGAAATTGATGAGACTGTCATTAAAGTGAGAGGGTTAGCGCTATAGAACCAGGTTTAATCCACCATTTTCTACATTTGAAAATGCCTGTACCAAGTCAGGAATATGACAGTTTTTGTCCATTCGTTTTTGATGCGTTTTGTTATTTGATTTTGCCATGTGATTGTGGACTTTCCCAATTGATCTTCCTCTAAGTTCAGTATTTTTGTGATTTTACTTTTTGATACTGTCATTGGAATAACACTTCAATACTCAATTTAAATCTCTATAGAATTATAACTTTTTGATTTTGTTTGATATGTTGATACTGTCTAAACTGAACAAACAACTTTAAATTCACAAACATCCAATTATTTAACAAGTCAAACGATTGAAACAGTCCTTTCAAATTCGTTTATGTAACTGATAACAGCTACTTGTTCAAAAGGCTAAATTTATATATTTTTTTTATATATCTTTTTAGGCACAAATTTCTGATCTTAATGCAGACCATATCTTAAAATAAAGATGGAAAACAAATGATTTAAAGCCCCGTATATTTAAGAATTCTAAGAAAATAAATCTTTCTGATTCTTAAATGCGATTTATTAGAATCACTTCAAATGAAACGTTTGAAGAATGATGAAACTATATTAAATCAAACTCATGGTGAGCAACAAATGTGACTTGATCAATGACTGAAAACGTCAGTAAGTGCACACTTGTTGACTCATAACTAAAATATGTTAGGCGTAGGATAGAAAACATTGCCAATAAAAAAAATGAACTGAAAACTTGTTACACTAATGTTTTAGTATGTTGATATTGGCTACATTTGATACTACATGCAAAGAACGTTGTACATTCAAAATCTAAAGCTCTTTCTACACACATTTTTTGTTGTTGTAATTTCCTATTTTATCTGAAAGAACTCCAAGCATTGACGTACATAGATATAGGCATTAGTCAATTATCTACTTACTATAAGTAATTTTAGCAGTTTTGTTTATACCAATTTAAAGCTAAAATGCCAAATACTCTACTTTAATGCATATATGTTAATTATTCGATCGGTTTAGACGAAAAAGTGTAAAATTAACATTTGCTGTTTCTCCAGTTAGCAAGTGGTTTTTAGGAGTAAGAACAAAGTCGGCCCTGAAATAACACATATATAGTGGTATTTGTATAGGGTGACATGCCATTCTGCGGACTGTTTACATGTGGATTAGCTCCTAAATATCTAGTTCAGTGTGTCGTTCTAGTACAAGTAGAGCTTAGAATTAATGCCATATAAACTAATTCTCGTCATGAATATGCATTTAAGGTATCACTGGACGATTCGCAGACTTCCATAATCTTCCATAAAGACTGCAAGTAAAAATTTCAATACGAAAACAATGTTTTTGTGCTAAAATAACGTTTTGAGTTATGTTTTCAATTAAAAAAAATTACAATGTAAAAGATTGTTTTTCCCTTTTAAACAAATCGTCTTTTGCATATACATGTGTTTTGATTTTATCCATTCGTTTGATGTGTTTCAGCTTTTGATTTTGCCATTTGATTAGGGACTTTTCGTTTTGAATTTTCATCATAGTTCAGGTTTTTTTTTTATGGGTTTACTTTTTTTTTGTCTAGTACTTTATTGAAAAAGAACGTCAGTTTTAACTGTCATAAACATCGATGTTTCTTTAAAAAAAAATGTCCCCAAACTCTATGCACATGCAGAAAATCCTAGTGGATACATTCATCAGGACGTTGTTTTTCTCTTTAAATTGTTTTCCATTTAGCTATGGCGGAGCCTTTTATAGATTATTATGCGGTATGTGATTTTTCATAGTTGAATGCCCGACGTTCACCATCTACGAAAATGGTCTATGGTGGAGTGTTGCACTTAGGCAATCATACCACATCTCTTCATAATGATGCATAATAGTGCAGTTTTTAATTATAAAGTACTATAGAACTTTCTTTATTTTAGACATTAGAAAAATGGTGTAATTCTCTCCAATTTGAGACAAATGAGGAAGAATTAGAGCCTTATTCATAGTCAGTAGAGAGTTTGCCGGCAACAGTCATGCTAAACTATTTATCATATCAGATGGACAACAGTAGAAATGCCGATTCACATGTTTTAAAATAGTTATAATTAACAAAGAGACTAATTGTTTTTAACCATTACAAAGAATACTATGACATACCTCAAGCTAAAAATATGGCCTTTCTTGACAGAGTTAAAGTTAAGTGTAAAGTGGTAAACAATGTAAAACAATTACGTAAAACATAAAATTATATTTTATCCGAAGTGTACAAATGATCTGTTTTCCTTTTACTTGATTCAGTAAATTTTGATGCCAAATCCTACAGGAAATAAGATATCAAAAAGTCGATA
The DNA here is from genome assembly GCA_019925275.1 of Mytilus edulis. Taxonomy (NCBI): domain Eukaryota; kingdom Metazoa; phylum Mollusca; class Bivalvia; order Mytilida; family Mytilidae; genus Mytilus; species Mytilus edulis. The sequence continues at coordinate 110,716,483 of CM034351.1, forward strand.
TCATATACGTTAATGTAGATAGGGTGTCTTGCCCAGTAGTCAGCACTTTTTGTGCTGACATGAATTATCATTGATATGGTTATATTTATAAATTTACTGTTTACAAATAATTGAGTTTTTGAAATACTAAGGCTTTTCTACCTCAGACATAGATCAGCTTAGCTGTATTTGGCAAAACTTTTAGGAATTTCTGTTCTCAATTACTCTTAAACTTCGTACTTTATTTGGCCTTTTTAACTTTTTTGGATTCGAGCGTCACTGATGTGTCTTTTGTAGACGAAACGCGCGTCTGGCGTATATACTGAATTTAGTCCTGGTATCTATGATGAGTTTATTTGCTCCATCTTTAATTTTGAAATACCAGAAAACAATCGGTTTAGATCTTTTCTTAAATGCGCAGATTTTGAGAGTAGTAGGAAACTCATTTGTAAGAATTTTCATTTCAATATCGAAAATATGTTTTTTTTTCAAATTTATGGTTGTATTTTTTTTTAAATAGAATACTTTTCTTTTATTTACTTTGCCACACAAGGTGGAACAACTCAAAGTCTAGGCAAGATAAAATCAGATAAAGTTACTTTTACATAGAATGTGTTAGGAATTTACCTATTTTAATGTAGGAAGAAAACGGGTCCCGTGACCCCATTTTTTCTTTTATTTATCTGAACGCATAATGTTAGAGATATCTTCTCATATGTTATCTCAAAATTCTATGGTTTAGTTTTAGTTTAATTGCAGACAATTGGGTTTTCAATGCATAATCTACACAAAATCTGTCAAATTTTGCACAACCTGTAGCGTGATAAGAGGGCCCCGTGACCCATCATTTATTATTATTATTTTTCAAAATTCATGATATAAACTACATTTTGCAATTATCAAAACTTTCTATGAATTATATTTAGAAATCCAATCTACCTAAATGACTATTTTACAAATTTACATATTTAATGGAATAATAAAGATAGCCAACATTCAACATTTGTAAAGGCATTTTAAAAAAGTACGAATATTACAGGTGTTTGTCAAATTTTGCACCGAAGAACATCGCTTGCTTAAATAAATCAATTAGTATGCGAAAGGCAGTATATAGATATACCTACACATGCATTAAGTTTTTGTTAACGATCCCCTTCTCGTTAAAGTACTGAAACTTTTACTAACTTGTTAAACTTTGGGTTTTGATCATAATTCTGGCATGTATAATTTGAGTTATTAACCAGCTCAAAATCTGCAAGTGTTTAAACACTAATCCATATCACATCGTTGTAGTTCCTGGAATCATTCCTTTTTCTTGGAGGGGGTTGTTCGTCCTGTTTAATCATAAGTTGTTAATAGGTACTATAAGACCGAGAAACAGACATCGAGAGTGACGACGCATAATTGTATTTGTGTCATATGTTATAGTTAAGAATACAAATGTTGATAAACTGTAAATTACTTTGTCAATTCTAAATTAATCATTTTGAAGGACATTATTTTTCATCATAAATTTATCTATAAGGGAATTCTTTACACAATGATAAGTCTCTATATTTCAAACAACTGTGCTCTCATAGATTGGAATCAAGTGTATGGTTTATCTATATTGTAGAAAAGACGTCGTACATGTACGTTATTGTTTATGTTTACTGAATTTTTATCCTGACATATTAAACACGACAAAGCAGTCCATACAGTGTACAAATATAAGATACATATATGAAGGAAAGAGGCAAACGATACCAAACATAAGCCGATAATAAACGAAATTACACAAACTGACAATAAATAGACATGGGTTTGTTAACAGATAGGTGATTTCCTGGCTATCAAACAACCATTGTATATTAGTGCTGGCTTGTGTAGTATAATCGATGTGAATGTTTGATGACTCTCTGAAATGTAGAGAGGGAATAGCGATGACAATCACTAACACCAAGTAAAAAAAAAAGAAAAAAAAAGAATATAACATAACACATTCCACTACAATGCAACCTGACGAAATGACAAATTCCCAACAATATTTCCCCCAAAAATAGATAAGACAATACGCAGTAAAACATTATTGTGTTTACATTACCCTAGCCTGGTTATTGACATGCGATGTAATCTGTAGTAATTGAAATTGCATTTTCAACACGTAGCAGAAACATGTATATGAATTATCCTTGAAATGAAAAGATCGAAGAAAACTTGTTTCTGAGTATGGTATTAAATCGATGCGGCTTTTGCTCAAAGTGAAGTGATTGCTCGTAAACCAATGCATTTGGAGTTAATAATTGTTTAAAAATTTGGTATCAATTGGTTCGATACATGATTGCCACAGCCATTTATTTTTCTTTCAGCAATTATCGTTGAATGCAAATTTAAGGGGTTTATTAAACATAGTTCTTTCACACTTATTTCCTCTACTCGCGTATTTATTCCCTAAGTTTTGGTGTGTTGAGGCGAAACCCTTTTAGTATGTGATCTAAATCAGTGTAATAAAAACCGAGAAAAAGGACAACGCGACAGCAGGTGTTGTTGTTTGCTTCATTACTTTACTCAAGAGATAACTGTATTGTATTTGAAGCTTTAAGGACGTCCATCGGTAGTTTTACTGTCGTAAATTTAGTTTACCTGGCGACGCGTAGCGTAAACGGCTATTTGCGACAGTAAAACTATCGCTGGACGTCTGAAAAGCTTCAAATACAATACAGTTATCTCTATTTTAATGCAAAACAAGTTCATAATTAAATTTCAATCATTATTTCAGTGTAAAATCTTCATTCAAGACATTTCCGCGAAAAGATGTTATCTTCTTTGGTCCCTACACTAGGTGACGTCATAGGTATGCTTCCGGCATCAAACATAAACACTGGGCGTTTTCTGGCTTCTGAGCCGCTTCAGAATGTAATAAAATTTGATAAAAAGACGATTTTTAGGTGCAACATGTGATTTTTTTTGCTTATCATTGTAGAAATTACATGTCAATACATTCAGCAATTCAAAATGTCTGCTTCCTTAGTTACAGACAAGGAGATAGAAAATTGTACGCTAACTGTCATCCAATCAGAACCATTGATACAAAATAATTGCATTAGAACTAAAATTAAACATATATGGGGTTTATCTTTCATTTAACTGACAAAACATGTTCAACAGCCAATCGTTATCAATGTTTATAAAATAAACATATAAGTTTGTAATTAAACGTTACCCAAACAAGGACGGCAACAACCATACATTCAAAACAATTATATTACAGGACTTGTCATTGATAATGAGAATATTTTCCCTTTGTGTTTTTTAAATGTACATATAAGAATAGTTACCAAAGGTAACAGGATTATAATTTAGTACGCCAGACGAGCATTTCGTCTACATAAGACTCATCAGTGACGCTCATATCAAAATAGTTATACAGCCAAACAAGTACAAAGTTGAATAGCATTGAGGATCCAAAATTTCAAAAAGTTGTGCCAAATACGGCTAAGGTAATCAATGCCTGGGATGAAAAAATATCCTTAGTTTTTCAAAACATTAAAATTTTTGTAAACAGTAAATTTATAAAAATGACCACATAATTGATATTCATGTCAACACCGAAGTGCTGAACAACGAAAAGATAAACGCTCTCTTAAAAAAAAAATACAAAAAGCGTAAAACCAAGGCAACACAAATACCATTAAAAACACTCAAGAAGGGTTTTCAGATGTATGGACGCAAACAATTCAGACGTTGAAATATCGTGTCGGGCTTCAACAATAATTTATGCCATCTTATGGATAAATCTTAGATTGTAAAACTTTTAATCTATTTTGTTGAAAACTTGAAAATCAAATTCACGTAAGGTGTAACAACCTTCATATTTTGATCCTGTTCTTTACAAAATCGATACGTATGAAAGTGTCTTTGTCACTGCTCTCATTGTAAAGGAGAATGTGTAAGATTAAAGTATATTTGATGGTATATACATTTTTAAACGACAATGTCAAGAAGTTTTTGATAAATATAAGTTGGGGATTTGGTATTTATGAGACATTTATAAGTTAAATACTGGGATATCAGTTAGTTTATCAAAGATAAAAATAACAATATGCACATTGTTTGAACGAGGAAAAAACGTCGTAATATATATTATATATATACAGTCCTAAACATTCAATTGATCGATTTCCCCAAATTTAGGTAAGATAACTTAGGTTTGGCATGCCACAAAAACAGGTTCAACCCACCATGTTCTTCTTAAAATGTCCTGTACCACGTCAGGAAAATGGCGATTGTTATATTATAGTTCGTTTCTGTGTGTGTGTTACATTTGAATGTGTTGTATTTCTGTTATATCTTAGTTCTCTTATATTTGATGCGTTTCCCTTAGTTTAATTTTGTAACCCGGATTTATTTTATTCTCAATCGATTTATGAATTTAGAACAGCGGTATACAACTGTTGCCTTTATTTATAGGCATGTTGTATTGCATGACCTTTCTGCAGACTGAAATCTTTTTTTATCAAACGGACCATGATCCGCCTTTATCTAGTACGAGAAGATTTATCATTACACCAATACTAAGTACTCTTTTCCGAAAAGATAGAGAAAGTTTCTGGTTAAAGGAACTAGGTACTGAATGCCATATGGTTGCAATGATGACATCAAAGGAGTAGAAAATTTGTCAAGTCCAGCCTGCAGTGAAGGTAATGTAATGAGCTTATTTAGTATTTATTTACTTACGACACCAACGTAGTCATGGGCAAACACATTACCACTGGCCTTCTCTGACCTTTTTTTACATCTATATCGTCCGCTAGGGTAACATAACATTAAAAAAAAATTTAACTGCTTGTTAATTTCCTGAAAGGCTTGGGAGATTTTTCACTTAGTAATGGATGCAAAAATACATTTCCCTCGAAAATACAGACTTGTCAGTATAATTTTTGATGTAGCTCTTTTCTTTCTTTTTGAACTAGTACGATCGGAATTATCACATGAGAATAGAGGAATTGATGCAATCAACATCAGCAACGTGCTATATCACATAGAGGTAGCATCTAAATTTCCACTTCATCATCAAAATTCGTCTGTTCCTATTGTATTCTACAGTTACACCAAAACCTTTGTACCCTAAGTATTTAACTATAAGCAAGCGTTGCAGGACCTTGAATTAGAAAAGTACATAAAAAAACATTTGACATGTTTCTTTTCCTACTCGCCTTACATTTACAGCCCCGTCTGGCCATGTTATTACTCGTGATCTAAACATAACCCAACATGAACATCTCCGAAAGGTGATATATCATGGTCATAAGTTTAGGAAACGTTTAGACATCAATTGGAAACATAACTTCAAAATAATTATAGATTCCATTGAGGACTACACCAGAGCAAGGGCCTTAGAAGGAGTTGAACTGATCGACCAAATTATGTTTTCAGAGACAAAGAGGCTGTGAAATGTCTATCATTTTTTCACAATAAGTACGTTTTGTTTTTACGGACAAAGCTTCCAAATATTATTGTCTTTATATCTAAATCGTACTACGAGTGTCTCGTGAAAGAATTAAGAATAATTTAGCACTTAGGTAATCCCACATATATAAACACATCATTTGACAATGATTAAATTTTGGAGAATCATGATTCCGTTATGCCTTCAATCGGAGGACTTGCTTGTTTGTACTGGACACCCAAGCATCACAAAATTTCTTACAAACAACGGTACATTGCCGGTTCATCTGCATTTTCGACTAAAGAATTGTTGATTAGATTAACACAAGTTCTGTCCACAGTGCACGAGGATCTTCGTGAATACTGTGAAACTGTCTTACTCGTGTAGTGGTATTGATTATATGTGGATTCTCAAAAACCCTAAAGAACTTCTGGATAATTCTAAATCTCGATCTTTTTCTGTTATAAGTTCTATCAAAACTTTGGATTGTTTAACCCTGTATATTATCATTCCCCATGAGAAATTGACAAATTGTCATAAAAAAAATATTCCACTTTGCTTTTATCATAAAAATGGTAGCATACGCCATTCATTTTTTACTTCGGGATATCATACGTCATAATTTGGTGAACCAACGGTAAAACATGCTACGCAATGAAGCAAGTAATCAGTATGCTGGATTTCTTTAAATTGACAACATATTCGTTGAGTTTTTCAACATATTGTAGGCATTTCTATGGGGATTAAATTTGCACCTTTTTTGTTGACCTCTTTTTATTTTCATATGAGTAGGAGTTCCTTCAGACACTTTTCTTCAAAGAAACCAGATCATGTAAATTCACATTCAGCTATATTTATGATGTTCTTCCCTTCAACAAGCCTTATTTTTCTGATTTGGTTCTATTGATATATTCCAAAGAATTAAAAATTATAGAAACATCAGACACGGCTTCCTCCGTCTACTTTTTAAACTAATACAGCGAGTTTGATATATACATTCATATCAGTACCAGAATCTATGAGAAATGATACGATTTTGATTTTGAAATTATCAATTATCCTCACCTTAGTAGCAATGTACCAACTCTACCTAGATTTTGGATTTGCATTTCCCAACTTATTCGGTGTTCAAGGGCTTGCCGCTACTACTTTGTAAAATGTCACCAGTGTCTGAGCAGAGAGTTTAAAAACGAGAGGTATGTCAAAGAACGTCTCGTCCTTTTTCTAAAAATATTCATCGGAAGATACCAAGACCTTGTTGACAAATTTTAGTACCTAATTCACAAATAATACACGATGGACTTTAAGTATAGATTATGTGTACTGACATTGTTTATCATCTTAATAACGTGATACAGTATTCTTTTTTTTGTTATTTCGAATATTACTTTTACTGTTTAATCTATATTTTGTGATTTCTATTTCATGTGTTATTGTGCTGTTGTAATTTTGTGTATTCTTGTCTTTCCTTTTTCTAATGTTCTATGTCTATATGTCCTTTATGTTTCTTTTGTGTTTTTTTTTAACTGTATGTTAAATAATATTTTAGTTATCTTTCATTTAACTATTTTAATAAAATTTAATTTTATTGCGAGAGAAATTTCTCCTCATCGGGTTTTAGCGTTTTTGTGATCTCTTCAAACAAGAAAATGCATTTGAGCATTTGAATGATATTTTGTTGTTTGTCTTTTGATAACCCGTTGCATTAATGTGGTGAATGATTTTACGATAACTTTGAAAAAAGTTATCCAAGGAACCAGGATTATAATTTGAATACTTGTGGAAGATATATACGGATACAGATTGAAATTTAAAATACATTTGATGTGAAGTACTTGAGTTTTGGAGGTACAGATATTTCTATTGTATAAAATATAAAAACGTTTAAATCCGATGCATTTTTATGCACCTGTCCTAAGTCAGAAACCTGCTGTTCAGTGATTGTCCATTTTATATTAAATTTAATACAATGTGACTCGGATGGAGAGGTGTCTCATTGTTGATGACTTTTTGCGTTGAGGCCTGTACTAAGTCGGGTGTGTCTATTTTCTGTGTTGGTCTTGTATTATGTATTCGGGTTTTGGTTTCTGTAATTAGTTAAGACTTCAGTTTTATCGTGTATATCTTTGATATTCATCTGTAAAATTTTACTGTTTGCAATAGCTAAAATTGTTCTAAATAATAAGGATGTTCTTATCACAAGCAGAAAACCCGAGCCGTATTTGGCACAACCTTTTTCAACTTTTGATCCTCAGTGCTGTACAACATTGTACTTTTTTTGACTTTCGAACTTTTATATTTGGGCGTCACTGGTAAGTCTTGTGTGGACGAGGCGCATTTTTTGGTGTATTGAATTTTAAACCTGATGCCTTTTGTTGTCTATTATTTATGTGTTTCTTTGCATAATATGTTCTCCTATTTATTTGTATTGTAGTCTTGTAATATTATGTTGTCATTTTAATGTTATATTTAACATGGCCATTAAAGTGCGAGGTTTGGCATGCCACAAAACCAGGTGCAACCCATCATTTGTTCCTTTAAAAATGTCCTATACCACGGTACTTATCTATCCCAAATTCATGTATTTGGTTTTGATGTTATATTTGTTATTCTCATAGGATTTTGTCTTTTGCTTAGTCCGTTTCTGTGTGTGTTACATTTTAATGTTGTGTCGTTGTTTTCCTCCTATATTTAATGCGTTTCCCTCATTTTTAGTTTGTTGCCCCTATTTTGTTTTTGTCCATGGATTTATGAGCTTTAAACAGCGGTATACTACTGTTGCCTTTATTTACTCATATCATATCTTATTTATGAATAAAAAAAGATATAGAAACAGTATCAAAAAGGCGAATTTAACCTGGAACTTAATGGCGATAAAAAATATCGTACACAGGTCAATTTAAATTAAATAATTTTGCAGTTAGGAGGACGAAATCTACAAATCAACAATTTTGTTGTTCAGAATACGAGTACACAATTTACTAAAATTTATCATCAAAATAAACAGACACACAGACAAATAATAGCACGGAAGACACAACATAGAAACCTAAAGACTAAGGCACATGAACCCCACCAAATACTTTTGTTGATCTCAGGTGATCTGAAAGGGTAAGCAGATCCTGCTCCACATGTGGCACCGATCGTGTTGTTTATGTTATTACAAATCCGGTAAATGATCTAATTCGGTAGGTCAAATTCATGAAAAGAGAAGGGTAGAGTAGTTACAACATCCGATATCACCTGTGAAACGGCTATTCCATATCGGTCAACCAACTCCTGATGGCGTCCGTAAAAATTTACGAAGGGGTGATTATTTCAACATCACCATTTGGAACTCTTGGTTACATAGCTTCCTTGTAAGTAGCAATCCTGCATCAAGGAAAGCATGATAGGAATACAAGCCCGGAAATATCGTATCAATTTGGAGATATATACTCCGTGTGCAGGCGCTGCTGGAATGACACTACATAGACACGGAAAGTTCACAATTGGGAAGCTGAAATCATCTCTTTTTTCGTAAAGTTTTGTTTTCATCCGACCCTCATTGTCAATTTTTAAATGCAAGTAAAGATATGAGGCAGACTTAAGTGTATTTGTAGTATCCTTTATCTCTAGTTTGATGGGATATATTAAATTACTTACCCACAGGTACTTATAAAGTCTTATACTTATACGTGTATACTGTGATGTGCAGTAGTTGTCATTTGTTCATGTTGTTTATACGTTTTTTCTCATTTCTCGTTTTTTTTTATATGTATTAGATCGTTGCTTTTACTTTTAAAAATTGTGATTTGGATGTGGAGTTTCTCACTGGCTCTAATACCACATTTTCTTAAATCTACTAACTTTAATATCTTCATTGATATCATGATATTCATTTTACTTACTACGAAGTTTAAGGTCGCATCTTATATTTATAATATACAATTCTTTGTGTTAGCAATACATACCGCTTTGTAACTGAAAGCTGTATAGTATATTTAAACTTCATATTTGATGGATATATGAAAGAAAAACAAAATAAAAGTCTTTCTAAGTCATATTTAAGATTAAAATGTTTAAATTTGTTAAACATTTCGTACTGTACAAATATTATACATGATAAATCGTTCTTATTCTAAAACATTGCTTGTTATATTAAAGATGTCAAGATAGTTATTGACTGAATTCAATTGTTGGTCAATTACCGTTTGAACAGTATATGAAAAATAACAACACGTTATATATTTCTCGTTTGAAGCACTTTTCTGGATTAACCTTCATCGGGAACGCTAAAAGCCAAATATTGAAAGTCACAGACGTTTGAGGACAGTAAAAGTTTAATCATAAAAAAAATGATAGTTCAACATATATAAGAAATGAAATTGTTTTGGAGCTTAAATAACTATGAATACATTAGTGTTCTTCTCCTTTTCCACGAAGTAAGGACTGTGTAGAACTTTGAGAAACTTTATTTCATCTAAGTGATATAGTTGTGTATCTTTATTTTGACACGTGCAAATACCACAACGTACATCCTGATTGAAAAAAAAGGACATGGGGTATCCATTCGTGATACAAAATCGGTATATGCATAAACACATATACACACACATCAAAAAGGCAAGCGCTGTTATTCTATTCATTTAATAATCCGAATTAGGCCTTTAACAGTGCGCAAAAAATACTACCATCTTACTACAAGTTTTGGACGGTAGATCCGATTAGTAGCACGGAAGCTGGTTAGCGTCAGGGTGTAGTTTTATTTTTAAAGTTCTTAAACTGACTTAATACACTTGTTAAAACGACTAAGCCTACTCGTCATAACGATTTAGCTTACCTAACTCGTTATTAAGTCATGATAACCTCTTTAAAAAAAAAATCATAAAAACTTGTCAAAACAACTTAACTTACTGGTTATAACAACTTAGCTAAGTCATGATTACTACTTTGTAAAAGTCGTAAGAACTTGAAAAACAACTTAACTTACTGGTCATAACGACTTAGCTAACTTGTTTAAACGACATAGCTAACGCGTTAAAACAACATAGCTAACTCGTTAAAACAACTTATAATTATCTATATACCTAACCTGTTATAACGACTTAACTAAAAGTAAAGTTGTTTTAAGAGGTTTTTACGACTTAAACTAAGTAGTGTATCATGAGTTAGGTCAATAAAAGTTACATTTTATTTTTGCAGCAACAATGTTTCTGCAACTTTATTGTTTATAGGGCTAAAATTTTCGGAAATTGTCTTTGACTTTGTAGACATATTCATAGAGTTTATATTCATATTTTTCTAGTTTGCTTCTTTCGTTTCGTATTTTGGAGAGGCAGAATCATCAGTTCGCTTACAAGAAAATTGAAAACTCACAAAGCTTATTTTTGGCATTGCACAAATGTCTTCTTATACTGTTCCCGACTTTAATGTATGAAATTTTCAATGAACATCTCTATATGTATAAAACTTAATTAGTTCCTCGGGAATATATGTATTACAAAGATAATTGTTCGGAACCAATTGTTGTATTCACGTTTCTTTCGTGTCAAAATTTATCTGGTACATTTTCATACTAGTTACTAGTATTTGATATCTGAATGCATGCGTTTTGTATGTCATGCTTATTTCAAACGCATGTTTAATGTTTATTAAGAAATTAGAAATTTGTCTGAATACGTACGTTTTCATCAATAGTAAGGGATACACGTTTATACTTTAAAATTACGCGACACAGACGTTGACATTTTACCAGTTAAAAGTGTTGTTGATATAATGTTCGCATATATCTTTTAATAACATAGAATGTTCGTTCACAAATTTTTATTTCCGTATCGCCATTCCTATCTTCCGAACATTGGAAATTTAAAAGGGTACAAGTAGCTGAAATATTAAACAAATGGCTTAATGAGCAAACAATCATCTAATTGTAGCACTTATAAAATATGGTTACTGAATAACATTAAACACCAGGAAGTTAACTTGTATATCAACATTAATTGAATGTTGAGATTAGATGACCAATAACATATATACATTGTACAATAATTAAATGTTGTGTTCACGGTTATCATATCATACGTTTATGTACACTTCCAAACATTAAGACTAGTAAACTGATTCCGTTGTTTGATTTTATTTTGAGGTAAAATTTCAAACTTTGATTATTGGAAAACGTGACAACACAATCATCTTACATATCCATATTGTTGGTATATAAAGTGTGGGATATATGTAACAATACAATTTGGAATCCATAAGTATTCAGAATCCCCATATTACAAATCGGAATGCCATTATTTGTACTAATTAAAATCCAGTACACAACAGAACTATGTAATTAGTAATAATCAAATTCACTGGTGATTTTTTTGAACATGAGAATGGATTCATGTTCAAAGAAGTATTAAACTTTCTGAAATTACTTTCGCAAGCAAAGCAGCACCCGAGATCAACCAAACAGCTATATTAATATATTAGAATGTTTGGTATATGTTAAAATATATAAGCTTGATACAGGTAGATACCAACTTGGAAGCTTGTGACGAAATTAAACCGGGAAAAATATATGAAAGAACCATGAGAACAGTGAAGGTATAAAAATTAAAATCACAAAAGTACTGAACTCCGAGGAGAATTCATAAAGGAAAGTTCATAATGTTTTATGCTAAGCATTACGCTGCAGTTTCATAACTGATCTCCAGGTTATTATTTCGCATTTTGCAATTGGTTTTGTTCTTTGATAAAAGAAACTGGCCACTTTTAGTATACCTATTGTGAAATTCCATTGTCAATTTAGACAAGATTTTGCATGACACGTCATGTATTGACCTGTATTTTATCTTCTTACGCTTCCGGTACACCTGAGATCATCCCCGGGTTTTGCTGGGGTTCATTTGATCAGTCCTTATGTTTTTATGTAGTGTTTGTATACTGTTATTTGTCTTTTTGGTTTTGGGTTGGGTTTTTTTTGTACGTTTTGCAATGGCGTTGTCACTTTATTTTCCACTTATGAGTTTAAAGGCCCATTTGTATCTTTCACTGCACATTAATTACCTCCTTCGGTTTCAATTATATCTCTTTAATAGTATTTGTTATTGATGTTAACTGAGCTATTTACTTTGTTGATGCATAACACACAATTGAAAAACTACTGCTTTATCATTTCTTCAAAAAGCTGTTTATCAATATCTTGGTTTTTTTTATTCCATAATAATTTACGATTAATTTTCATAAAATCAGAAAATTTTGTCATTGCGTTGTATTTCATTTGTCACTTGATATGTTTGAAAACGGGTATGTGCAATGTGGTATCTATTTGTCCAAACAAACGTTTTATGTTTGCATATATTTATATGTAATGCTTTGATAAATGCTAGTTCAACACTTCAAAGGAAGACAAAAACAGTATGAAAATAGTGTCGACTACTTTGTCAACCACATATTACTCATCGTTTTAATCCTGTAAGCGTACCTGGTCTCGCTTCTTTTTTTTGATTCTGACAATTTTCTTCGTGTGAAACCTTAATTCTTTTTGGTAAATTGTCTCCTAATCGAAAAGTCAAAACATTTTCTAGGAAACTAACATTTTAATAAAGCATGCCATGCCTTTACGTATAAATAGTCATAGTTTGTTTTGAATACGTAAACTTCAAATTATTTTCAACACAAAGCGCCGGTTTTCTATTGTGCAATTTGTTATCTCCCCATTTGCCTCAGTCTAAACTAAAAACCCAACAAAATTAATAAAAGTTACTTTACATCATGCAATCAACAAAGTACATATATTTAGTCATTTATAAAGGAAACGGTAGTATAAAAAGTATATATATCGATAAAGAGAAAACAAATCTGGGATACAAACAAAAACCGAAGGAAACGCATCAGCTATATTTAAGAGGAAAATACAAAACTGGGTGAATCTGATGCACTTAAAACCGTGCTCGACCAGGTGCATCGATAGAGTAAACCTCTCCTTATATGCATAGATTAACCATTGTGGGTATCCACACTCGTTGTTGGTTTGAGCACCAGACACATTGTACCAGTTAAGTATTCCTCAAAGTGACCCTTAAATGTATGTAGTGTTGATGTAAGTAAGTACAAATATAAACATGGTACCCAATATGATAACTATTCTCCTTTTAACTTTGTCGGAACAGCTTTTGTGTCAGAAGCACACTCTTGTTAAAAAAGTCCATGTTATTAGACCAAGGTGGGCCGTATTTGTTTAGACATTCAAAGAAGAGGGTATGTTACTGCTGAGAATTGATGAAGCTGAAATCAATAAGTTTGTCATATATTCTAGTTTTAAGTCGTCATGCAATATGTATCAGTTTAAAGGTAATCCTCATATGAATCCTTTAAGCTTACATAATATCATTTTATAAAATTTACTGTGTATTATTCTTGATAATAATGTTGTTTTTCGTTGTTTTTGTCCCAGGCGGATAACCCTGGCCTCACAACTTTTTAGAACTTTTAGTTTCGGCGATCTCCAACTTTGTAGTTGTTATGGTTTTCAAACTTTTAACATCTGAGCATAGTTTCGTGTGGACGAACAGTCCTTGGATGGTGTAAACTTCCCACTTACACCATACACCATTACACCATATACCATACACCATTACAGCATACACCTTGTACCATTACACCATACACGTTACACCTTCGCACCATACACCTAACACATGACACCATTTTCCATTCTATCTTCATTATCCGAAATTACCCATAATGCAATTAAATTTCAAATATTAAGATTTTTATTATTGTTTATGTTTACAATTCGAAAAAATAAAATAAAAAGAACTTAATTTTCAACTAATGAAACGTCGTACACCATCATTCACACCATTCCCGATCGCACGTTACACAATCACACCATTCCTGAAACACCATTACACCATTCCCTTTACATCATACACCATAGCACCATTCACTTCACACCATTGCACCATATGCCATACACCATTACACCATACACGTTTTTTTGGGAAGTTTACACCATCCAAAGGCTGTAGCGCGCGTCTGGCGTATAAAAATATTTTTTAACATGTTACCTTTTGATGGCTATTATTCGTTTGTTTCTTTGTCCTATATTTTCTCCCATTTATCTGTTTATTTATTGAAACCCTGTCGTGCAATATTGTCATTTTAATGTTATAATGAACACTGTCATTAAAACGGGAGGTTTGGCATGCTACAAAACCAGGTTCAACCCACCATTTTTTTTCATAAAATGCTCTGTACCAAGTCTGGAAAATGGCCATTGCTTCATTATAGTTCGTTTCTGTGTGTGTTACATTTCGGTGTTGTGTCTCTGTTGTGTCGAAGTTCTCTTATATTTGATACGTTTCCCTCAGTTTTAGTTTGTAACCGGATTTATTTTTTCTCTATCGATTTATGAATTTTGAACAGCGGTATACTACTGTTGCCTTTATTCATTAACTTCTAACTCACTAAAATATACGAGATCTTTTCATCCCCCAATGTAATAAAAAGTGTGTGTGTATTTTTTAAAAACATAGACAAGCATGAAGCATTCTTTTTACTCGTGTTTACTTTAATTGCTTTTTTATCGCGAAACTTTTAAACTTTAAATAGAGGCGCGGATATTCAAATGATTAGCTACATGCGTAATTTTAAGCCTGTATAAGTTTAAAATGTATTTGATGTAAAAGTTTGTGTGTTTTTGCATTAACTATTGCTTAGTGGTTTTATCTTATTCTCAATTTAGTTGAAAGGTCAATTAAACTTATCCACACAGCTGTTAACCTGTTAAGAACCGGGACGATGTCAACATTTTATTTCAATGTAACATAACAAAATAAAAAGCAAAAGAGCAAAAATACCTAACATTCTAAATTTAAAACGGAAAGTACTTTATCTAACAGCAAAGTCAAAAGCTGAAACGCTCAAACGAATATAAAACAACTGTCATATTCCTTGTATGTAGCATGCACCTGCAAGTAATATTTTGATTCATTTAACTCTTAACTTACATATATTTTTGTAAATAACATTTTCATATTAAATTAAAGGACATTGATAATAATTCTTATTAAACAAAACAATTGTGAAGAAATAGCTTACATCAAAGTGTTCATTATGATGGGAATTGAATAGAATTTATATACTGCGTAAAACTGCAGTTTGTTTAACAAATTCGAATACGCCAACTTTAAGGATGTTTTTTTTTTATATAGAGTTCAATTGAACATAAGCGTTTTTTATATCTAAAACAAATATTAAAATCAATAAACTTGAATACGTGTTTGTCAATTGGCCTTTAATAAGGAGGGATTTAAAAGATCATTGTAAATTTGTTTGCATGAATTTCGAGATGACAATATTAAGAAGTCCTTGATATATAATTTATAATGTGATCGTTTGTTCCTATTTTTATGTGTCACTTAAATCTTCAGTTCTCGAAAATATACAACGTCATATCGTTCGAAGCAAACGTATGACCGTGGTTTTGATCAAAATAACATGTTTATTTGAACAAATATTCATGCGACATGAGATATCAAAGGAACAATATGTTTTCAATTTATTTGGTCATTTTGTTCTTTAATATAGATGCAAAGGAAAACACGCGTTGCTTTAAGATAAAATAAATTACTAGGAGCTCAGAAAAACACTAATCGCTATGCCTCTTAATTAGACTATTCATGAAAAGTGGATGCAAACTGCAATGTTTTTTTAAGTATTTTTAATCATCAACTTACTTCTTTAACGCATATCACTTTTCTGAATGATAAACTAATTGATGTGCTTGATTAAACGTATGACCGGTTAAATACATGTATGGGATGAAAATTTCAGTGACTGAATTTTCGGCTGTTTCAATAGCGAGTATGACGGCCTCTCGTAGCAACCATAGCTTCATACCTATGGCGCATAGATTCAATCAAAGTCATAATGTTGGCTAGGGAAATATTGTATGAGAGTAACACGCAAATCTTGTAGCGTTTCCGATGGATATTGCTTCTCTCGAACACGTTTACCAAGTTGATCCCTTAAATGTTCTATAGGATATTGTATATCAAGATACTCCATCTGGTGATGATGATGACCAAGGGAAAACTCAAATATGGTTTTGTTAAAGATACTCCTTCCAAAACCTTGTCACATGACATTTTGCGTTTTAATCCGCGTTGTCGATCAAAAGGCCAAGAACATCATACCTATATCTCAAAGCGTTCAAGTAACCATCAATGTTTTTTACCTGTGTACGTCCGTTGTGCCATATTCAATCCCATATCATCATCTTTCGTCTCTGAAACAATCCGTTTCCATGACACAATGGTCCGAAACACGTCTATCTTGATGGTATACTCTCATGCGTCCATAACAAAATGGAGAGAAAGGATACGCCGCCAGGTGTGTAACTTCCAACGTCCAATCAAGTCTTGTAGCTGTTTAAAGAGTGGCTGTTTCAGGATACGTCTTGAACTCAGTCAATGTGCTTAGAGCTTTCGACGAAATGTTTGACCCGAAATGCTGTTGCTTTGACAACCAGGTATTCATCGGTCCATATTTAATGCGTTTAATGTACGGTTGCACAAGCGCAAAATACGTATTGAGAGGTATTAACGTTGTGACGTCTTATGGGGGTCTGCTGCTACGTTGGTGTTGAATCAGTTTGCTTCAGACCCGCAGTCTTGATATTGTCATTCTTGCGACGTGAAAATGATTTGCGACCTCAGCATGCGTCATCCCAGCTCTGACCATTAAAGCAGCTTGTTCTCGCGCATTTTGAAGTAACTGAAGCATTAGTTTCTGAATTTGTTTCCATTTTATTAGCTGGATATTTGTTTACCTGATGCCGTAGCCTTATTAATGACATCAAACAATTTAAATGCTTCATTGCTTATCGGCAAAACTCGTTTACCGGACGGCAAAGTAACATTCACGATTTTCGGCGTTTTCGTTGCGTATTTTATTTGCCCAAAAGAATCAAGAGATGCTTTTAGGGGTTGAATATAGAAATACACTTAAAATCTTTAAACTTCAAATCGAAAGATATAAAAAAAAATGACAAATTAAATCGTTTCTTTTTTAATAGTTCATATTAAGACGAACTGAAAAAAAACCAAATGATATATTTATGGTACCTTGGGTGTCTTTTTTTTTATTTCAAATTGTTAGATATCAGAAAGCAATCGATCTCGAACTTTAATGAAATGTACAAATTTTGAAAATAGAATGTTATTCATTTCTTAGACTTTGCATCTAAATAAAGAACATTATGTGTTTCATCATTTATGTCTACAAATACAGAATATTATTTGTTTGATCGGATTTTTATAACTTTGCCGTATAGAGAAAGATAACTCATGATGAGAAAATGTAACCATTATATTGGAATATCTGTAGAGTTGACGATGTTTTTTGTAGTATCCTAAGCATAGAACTCCAACGGTGACTTTTAATTAAAACCAAATCAATTAAGGTTGCATTGATGAATTTTTGATATTGTGTTTAGCTTTGTCAACATTAGACGAATGAAAAAAGTACCTTTCAAGTATCAAATAACTGGTGAATTTTTATGACAAAACAAATGCATTAAACACATATTTTTAAATATGCAGGGAATTGTTTATTTCGTAATAAGATCGCCAGCATCGAACTCAAAGTACATGCTTTGTCTAGAGAAATATGAAATTATTGTCGGAAATGAAAAATTAAAATGGTTCACGCAGAGACTTTGCTTGTGTTATTTAAAAGGCTTTATAACAGAACAAAATGCATATACAATAGAGACCATTTGGTTAAATATCAATGTGAGCATAGCAAATACCGGTACAACATTCTGGAAATGGAATGTATAAACAAGTAATTTTTGAAAGCCTAGTTGTTTACTTTACTTTCTGTGTGGTAAGTTCGTATTATTCATATCAATTTTTATGAAGCACCAACAAAAGTTTTATTATATAACAGTAAACAAGACTCATATCAGTTCATGTTTCAAAGGCGTTTGAACGAAACTAAAATATGGAAAAAAACTACTTAAGGATGTTCGCTACTCTCTTTCAAAATAACAAGCTTTTTAATAACTGTGATAAATGGATAGTATATAAATAAAGGAACAGCAAAAGCATAAAAAATAAAGGATCGGTGTGTTTCCGAGATATAAGCCATTGAAAAGATGGTGGGAAATAATTCCCTTTGGTTTTTTTATTCACTTAACATTGGTGCCTTTTTTTCTTTTAAAAAGGATGAAAAAATAACAGGGTTTTATAAGATTTTTGAGGATGATTTTTTTCAGATTTGCAATATAATTATGAAAAGAATTAATGGGATTCTTTTAATGACACATCATTGAGAAAACCAGAGGGATCCGCATATATGACAACAAACCAAAAACAAGAGGAGCAAGCATCCTTTACCAATGAAATTTCTTTAATAAACATACATTTTTAGCATTTAGAAAAACTTTTTTACACAGCAAACACATTGCTAATAGCGTGTGAAAGCTTAATTCAAGAGTATATTAATTCCAGAAACAACCATGATGCCTATGTCAACTAATCAATTCTTGCAATACTGTTTATGTGATTATTATGTAAAGGTATATATAAGAGACATTGTATGTGCTGGAATATTTTCTTATTAGGAAAGCAGTATTACATTTGCATTAAACTGATAAGAACATGAGCTACATCAGAATGATTAATATTTCATTATTCGTAAGTTACCAATGGTTTATATCATCTCGTAGACCTACAATGAATTTATTTAATGAAGCACATGTAATAACATACAACACCTTCTGACCGGTTTCGGTCTAATACTTATACCTTGTTTGTTACTTCCTGGGTAAAAACAGGTGATGATGCACATTTCAAATTGTCAACCTCAACACATTGGTAGTAAGGTGGAACAAGATCCCATTGTACTACAAAATCTCTGGTAACAGTCCTTCCGCCGTTGTAATCTCTCTGATTCGAGGCACAGTCTCGGGGTTATCCGGGTACACATTTCTGTCTGTATGAAAGAAATATCCACCATTTTCTATTTGCATCGTGAACGTGACACTGGACATAAATTAATTTAACGTTGCATTTACATTTGCATGTATCTCATAAGATAATTTAATGTTGTCTAAGTATGTTTTCCTATAAATACTGCACCAAGTCGGAATGAGAATTGCATAATTGGTTCCAAGGGGAATAGTGACTGTTTGTTAAAACAACACGTCCAACAAGCTTTGCAAAGTTTGAAATATGGTTTACCAGTGTGAAAGGTTACAAAATTAAGTTTGTTTTTTTTTTTGTTTTTTTTTTTAATATAGTTTTTCAATTTTTTATTTAGATTTGGTCGATTGTTATAATGTTGACAAACTATGTCTAGAGTAATAGATCAATGAAGATATCACAACATATAAATTTTCTACTTTTTAAAGTAAAATTATCAGTCACAACCAATTAGATAACACGTAATTTCTAAATGTTTGAGATTATTTACTTATTTCAGAGAACATGTCAATTAAAATAACAGAACAAATATATTAAATTGATAAGCACACTTGTGATTGTCTAAAGCTTAAGTCTATACCAAAATAGAATTTAATCGTACGAAATTCAGGTGAATGATTAACATGTGCGATGTAAAATACATTTATAAACGTTCCTTGTAATTCTTACCAACATGAGGATGTATGAACTATATGTTTTAAATCATATTCTACCAATATATCATCATACATCAAACACACATGTTTTCAAAACAGTAAGAAGAACATATCTATGATACTGGAATACAGAAATATAGTAAAGTCTTCTCAAACGTAGAAATATAATATTTCGAAACATTGCTATTAGACGTCTTACCTAAAACATAGATATATCGGACAACCGATCTCTGTAGCTTTTATTTTATAACTGTCTGTCTAACAAATGAAGAATGAAGTGAATTTGAAATACAGGAACTGAAAGCTTTTAAACATGTTATATTGATGCATCCTAATATAACATGTACATCAGATTAGCCAATGTGAAAATAAAGCCATCAGTATCACACCGCTGTTCAAAATTCATTTAGCAATAGAGAGAAAACATATCGCTGCTACATAGTAAAACAGGGGGAAACACATCAACTTTAAGAGGAAAACATAGGAACAAAAATGCAACACAATAAACACCAACGTATATGGAAACGGACTATTCGTTAACAACTGCCAAATTCCTGACTTTGTACAGGACTTTTTTGGGATTTTTTTTTTTGGCTGAACCTGGATTAATAGCTAGACAAACTTCCAGCTTATATTGCACGGAAAGGTGGAAAGACCTAATATTATCAAAGCACCAATTAGAAGTTGGGATATCAACATATCTTTTAATCAATGTAAACACCAAAGTACATGTACTTGATTTTGTCACCCGAATGACTTGAAGAGTTACGTTGCTATAGTGATCTCACTATAATCGAATTGACAATCACCTTGCCTTTTGAAAAGTATGTCCTTCATTAAAACTTAAAATTGACTGATATAAGAGAGTATTTACCGAATTGGACGTCTAAGTCGTAATAAAGATTAAAATGTTTTATCCTTTACAGTCCAACTCTCAAAATATTTAGATAATAAATCTATAATTGCCTTTATTATTAAGGTATTTAATTTTCATTTGACACAGAGAGGTTAACATGAAATGAATTTACGTGCTTTGAAGGTTGAATTTCAATGTAATACTCCTATAACAGAAGCTTGAGATTGTTACTT
This sequence comes from Mytilus edulis, assembly GCA_019925275.1. Taxonomy (NCBI): domain Eukaryota; kingdom Metazoa; phylum Mollusca; class Bivalvia; order Mytilida; family Mytilidae; genus Mytilus; species Mytilus edulis. Next base: position 110,737,602 of record CM034351.1, read on the forward strand.
GAGCGGTGCTTTTGTGCACTGCAATATTTGACTACTCAAAGTAAGGAGTATAAAGGCAATTTCATTTTTCAATTATATATATTAATCTTCAAAATCTTTCTTACGACTTGAACGTTCAATAATGTAAATACTCTCTTATATCATAGCATTCATCAGGTGAATATCTTGCTATTTGTTTTAACATAAATTAAGATAGAAAGCAAGTGTGTATTATTTGAGAGAACGAGATTGAAAAAGCAATTATATATTAATTTCCAAACCTGTCAATCTATCATAAATAGTAAACCCAAATGAGAGAATACCACGACATCCAAGTCAAAATCGATGATAATTAAGATCCAGATACAAATCAGAACTTGTACTGTTTGTAGTATCTTTAAACTGGTGCCACATGTGGAGCAGGATGTGCTTATCCTTCTGGAGCACCTGAAATCACAATCAGTTTTTGGTCAACAGCTCAGCCATGTGATAGAATAAATAAACACTCTCGTATTAGATTCAAATTATTGTATTTTAACATAAGGTATAATAAATTAGAATTGTCATCTCCATTTCACGGTCCAGTGAACATAGATTTTGATTTACATGGTGTAAGTCAAGGGAAAATAATATCATAAAACAGAAATCATCGGGAAATTAGCCTAATACTAAAGAACCTTAGTGAGTGCGCTCACAATACCCCACGCCCCCCACATTGGCACTGGAAAAATAACATAACTCTTAAGAAAACAAAATTGAATCATAATTCCCTGTCGATATTGTACATCTACATAGTACAATGTATGTCTTCATTATCTACAAAGTTTTATGAAATTCTGTTGTGTTGTTTCTGAGAAGTTGCGATGACAAACTGTTGCAGCAGTATATTGAAGCAAATAAGTTCAAAGGGGCTTAACTCCTACAAATAAAATTGAATTATAATTTCCTGTCGATATGCACATCTACATAGTATGTCCTTATTATCTACAAAGTTTCATGAAATTCTGTTGAGAGGTTTTAGAGGAACTGCGATGACAAAATGTTGCAATACCATATTGGGACAAATAAGTTCAAAGGGGCGTAACTCCTATGAATAAAATTGAATCATAATTTCCTGTCGATATGATATTCACATCTACATAGTATGTCCTTATTATCTAAAAATATTTCATTAAATTCTGTTATGTGGTTTCAGAGAAGTTGCGATTACAAGAACAGGACTGACGGACGGACGATTCAAAATCATTATCCCTCCGCAACTTCGTTGCGTAGGGTATAATAACTAATAATAATATATAATAAGACGGGTGCCACATGTGGAGCAGGATCTTCTTACCCTTCCGGAGCACCTGATATCACCCCTAGTTTTTGGTGGGGTTCGTGTTGTTTATTCTTTAGTTTTCTATGTTGTGTCATGTGTACTATTGTTTGTCTGGTTGTCTTTTTTTATTTTTAGCCTTGGCGTTGTCAGTTTATTTTAGATTTATGAGTTTGACTGTCCCTTTGGTATCTTTCGTTCCTCTTTTTGAGCAAGTTGTTTAACATATAGTATAACAATTGGTTGTTTATTTACATTTGAAAAATATGAATTCACAGGAGGACATAATTTCTCAAATATGCTGTTGCACGATATATGTTTTCCGTAATTCAAATTTTAAAAGTCCTAAGTGTATTGCAATATGGATTTACAAAAGTTAATCGATCTTTTAAAAAATATAAAAACCAAAAAACTTGAAAATTAAGATAAAAAGTCAAGTACGATACAGATATTCTTTAATATAAGGAGATATCAAAAGGTTTGTTGAATATTTGTTGATTTAAATTGACATTCGGAAGAATTTGATAAACGGTACACATTGTAAGTACGGCACTTATAAATAACTACGATACAAGAGATATAAATGCTGCTGTCAATATCATTGCCTTCTAAAATGTAGAAATTTTTATTTTTTACTAAAAAATTACAAAAAAAGATAGTTGGAGAATTAAGCAATAAAAAATGTATACGGTAATGCAACTACAAATTTGAATGTCACATATCGAGGTAAGTTTTAGTTGTATATCAATGACATACAAAGCAATATTGATAAAAAAAAATTCTGTGCATGTAAACAACGTATAACCCTGCTTATCTCCTTTTAAAATTATATATAACAACTGTGTGTTAGACCTGACCTAAATGAGTGTGACCTCAAATAACTCTTTTGTCGTTACGTTTGACACAACATTGATAGCTTTGATCCAAATTCTAAATTATCAATATACTTTTAAAAGAGGGACGAAAGATACCAAAGGGACAGTCAAACTCATAAATCTAAAACAAACTGACAACGCCATGGCTAAAAATGAAAAAGACAAACAGAAAAACAATAGTAAACATGACACAACATAGAAAACTAAAGAATAAACAACACGAACCCCACCAAAAACTAGGGGTGATCTCAGGTGCTCCGGAAGGGTAAGGTTGCGAATATTTTAAACAGGAACAGTTTATAGGTTCTTAACATTGTTAATTATACAGTTGATTTTTATCCTAAAGCAAGAAAAGACGCAGTTATCCAACAATGACATAATATTAAGATATGATGCAAATTAAATGCAAATAAATAAACAGAAAAAAAGAACTTTCGTGAAGAATATAAATAAAGGCAACAGTAGTATACCGCTGTTTTAAAAGTTTAATTCGAACATTCCTTTGACAAAATGTTTGACATTGATATTTAAAAATATTGATTAAATCAAAGATTAATTGTTGACGGTGCTTTTGTATTCGTTTTTATAAATAAATGAACAATAAGACTTATTAGTATGCAACTGTTGGACATTTTCTATTCTTAAGAATGTACCGGGAGAAAACCGCGTCATGTTAACCTTAACAAGTGTATCATTACAGGTTGATTGTATAGGTATGTGTGATATGACTTTAAACATATATACTATACAAATGTTTACCCCAATATTACTTCTAATGTTTTTATGTATATAGCTTTCAAACAAATCAATTCCTTTAAAAATTCTCTTTCAGGTTTATCACCAACGTTTAGATTAAACTATAAAGCCAACCAATCTAACATATATGTCTTTGTTCACTGTATTCTGTATATGTGACGAGCATTTCTGATTTAAAGTTTTTTTTACCAAACAGGCTTAAACATACATTTGTAGGACTGAGCTAACAGGTTTTAATTTATGGAAAGTAATAGTATTGCTTATGAATTATTATATAAATAAAGTTTTCCAATTAACACAATATTGAGCAAGAGCTCTCATTTTCATTTTTTCCCCTAAAACTGTCTGTATTGTTCAAGGTGAGATATAAAAAAACACCATCAGATGGTTACAAGGGAAAATCATTTCTTGTATCATCAATTTTGGTTTAAAGCTGCCCTTTAATGACATGAATATCAAGATCCAGGAAAGGGCAGTGTTCATTATTAGTATTAGTTTATTCAATGTAAGTTCAACAGGTTTGTATCAGATGCTTATTTTAGTCATCAATTTTGACTCCTAACAATACAGAAACGAATCCACAATAAGTGATGCACAGTTAGTCACCATTGGAATTCCGATAACTCGATAAAAAACAGAATCTCAAAAGCGAACAAAAATTTTATCTAGTAAAATTTCAAGTTCATTTATTATATCAAGGCTGGTCCAATTGACAAATCCCCTTTGTTTGTTGTTACTAAAACATGACCTAAAGGAGTTTGAACAGATGTATTTGCATCGTGACTTTTTAAATACCAATTTATTTAGGTGATATTTTTCTTAATAAAACTATGAGGCAGATGTTATACAGGTTAGAAAAATTAAAATCTCCGATATAAGCATGCAATATATCAAGTACTTCCAACGAATTTTTAACACTCTAAAAGTAATTAATTCCACTATTTTAAAAGACATTTTTGGAACAATTTATTATCATTTGTTTTATTGTACCAAGAACACTAATAAGAAGCATAGACAATGGATTAAAGACGAAATGAATCTATATTTGTTAAGTGTTTTGTGCAGCTTTGGAAGCCAGTACATAGTTGAACCTGTCATTGTATTTGGTTCTGCTTGCAAAGAAGTAGATAAAATTGTATGGTTATTACTGATGTCATTTTCCAAAAATGGAGTCAGTAGGAATGTTGGCGAATTCATGATTTCCTTTTGCAGAAACTTAATGTTGAATTTACATCAAAATAAATGATATAATCTGTTTAAGCAGCCTTATCAGCGAAAACAAAGACAAATTTCTTGGCGAGTTCTTTAAGTTTATGTTTACGACGAGACGTTTATTATTGTCGTTGTTCTGTGTATGAAATAAAAAACAGGCATATAAAGCATATTATGTGATTGTTCCAAGCCAGGAGCCTTTAGCCTTTGTTGATCTTTTTTAATTTTAGTTCATTTATGTGTTTTTGAGTTTAGAATGACGTCCATTTTCACTGAACTAGTACACAGTTTTGTTAAGGGGCGAGTTGTCCATCCTCGGATTGGATTTATCTCGCTCTGTAGAAGACTCATTGGTGGCATTCAGCTTGTTGTTTTTCTATTGTGCAGGGTTTTTGTCTCTTTGACACATTCTCTATTTCCATTCTCAATTTAGATATAAAAACAAGGAGATGTGGTATCATTGCCAATAAGACAATTATCCACCAAAGTTAAAATTATATTGATTTAGTCAAACGTACGGCCATCAACAACGAGAAAAACCCTTACTGTATAGTTGGTTATAAAATGCCCTGAGCTTGATTTCATTTACACGATAGACGAAGTGTTTTGGCTATCATTCCAAATTATCAAACTGACATGTTATTTACAAATAGAAAGTATCGAGCATTTAAATGCACACTAAGTCTGTTGATAAATGACTCTTTAAACATCCAGAATTGTTTGCAATTATCTTAATAGAAGATAGGCGAATCAAGTAGCTCATTGGTCTGAATGGAAACAAGGAAGTTACAAAATAAATTTAAATGAAGCTATAATACTTTCATCTCACAATTCCTAACTGGAATGAAGTATAATGATTCGAATCTTGCTTGGAATAGTATTGTGTGTTTGTCCAGTGTTGTCAATGTCATGGTTGGATTGGTTTAAGTATATATATACTCCTCCAGTTTATCTACAAGAGGGACAGTAAGATCATTTTCAAAATTTAAACTGCTATATATAGATTGTTTGCATTGAAAAAGTAGTACAGTATAATGCTTGCAACAATTCAAATGCGTTCTCTTATCAAATCGTTCCAGTTTTATTTGTAACATTCTAATTTTTGTTTTTAATTATCTTTTTTTACCTTTTTAATGTAGTATGTGTGTATGTTTTTTAATTTAAGTTAGATTTAGCATGCCATGAGCCAACTATTATATTAATAACAGATAAACGTATAATATATTTTCACATTTACCAATAAACCAGTAATATGGATATTTATTTCTGGGTACATTTGTAACCGTTCATCTTTAAATCCTCTTCGCGGTCCGTGTTTCAACTATGTCGATTCTTTTGAAAAACCAGAGGCAATGATTTGGATTCATATAACTAACGCTCAAGTACCAGATGTAAATTGCAGTTTAAAACTATATGTGTACATTATCCGAAATATGAGATGTATTTGTAACGCTACAAAACAAGAAAAAAACTCGGCTAGCTTCATTGTTATTTCTAAAGCTCAAGAAATTAATCTTACAATGATCAGATAATGTACATAGATTGTATTTATAACCGCACCTTATCATTAAGTGATGAGTAAAACTAAAGCTTAAAACGAATTGAAGTACAGACATAAATTGAATACATCATTATCAAATATATATATATTCCGAAACATATGTTTATGTGGATCATATGCGTATGGTCATGACCACATGAGTATGAAACTCGTTCGGTTCTCAACGGACAAGACCATAGGATCCTGACCATTTGAGAATTTGAACCATATGACCATATGCGTATACTCGTAAAGTTATCAGCAGGACAAATCATATGAGTAATTAGACCATATCGATATTGTTCTAATAATCACAACTACATTAAAAGAAAAAACGGCACACGGATTAAGTTTCTGTTTTCTTAGTGTTACTGCTTGTTTGCATGTCTGAAGTGATGATGCTCATATACGATCTTACTGTCATTGCAAAAGATCGTATAAATAGGAGAGAAAAAAACACGAACATAGATAAAGTGTGTGTGTTCCGCAGTTTATGTTTATGTTAAATGTATTGAAATCTATCAATGTACGTTTTACATCTTTACTCGAACAATCCAAAAAATAATTAGAATATAATTTAAGAAGAGATATCCAACACAACTGCTCTTTCTCATATTTTTCACATGAAGGTGTTCCATTTTTTATCATGCATTCAACCTCGCTTTTAGGTAGTGGTTTATGTTCTGTGTACGTGATTACATGTGGAGGAATATGTCCATCGAAGAAGTTTGTTTTAAACATGTCAATTCGAAATAAATCATTAGTGTGCCTAGCCAGCCTAATGTTAAACACACTTAAATGTAAACTGTTCAATCTAGTAGATTCGTGGTACTTAAAACGATACCATAGTCGTTTACACATTGTGTTGTATTTGCTAATTAATACGAACTGAAGCGTTATACACTAAATTTGGTAAATATGTAATTGAATAAAGATATTTTGTTTGTTATATTTATTTGTAAATATTTAGTTCAATATATACTTTTAAACTACTTTCTTTATGTTTTTGTTGGTAACTTAGATGTTGGAATCAGTCTTGCTCTCTTTTAGAATAACAATTTAATGAATAAAAGATGGTTAACATACTAAAGATTGGTCTGTGTGTTTGCCTTTGCATGGTTTCAAAAGTGTAAAAACTGAACACACAATACTTTTCAATTGGAAACATGTGTTGATTATTTGTCGATTGAACAACTAAAACGTTCTATGACCATGACGATTATAGACCGGGACATGTATATTTGTCCCTGAATATAAGTAAGAGTCAAATAACTCGAGTCATGTATTAAGTCGAATAACGAATATTTGAATGTTTTACAGGCTTCAGAAAGCCACTTTTTTTTTAATTTACGTTAAAATAATCATAGTATTGATAAATGTGTATGCATTAATCCTTATTGTCTAATTATTAATCCTGAATGTACATGTTAAGTTTACTATAAATACTGATATATCTTTTTTGTTCACAGGCTAAATGTACATAAGAGTACTTGGTATGAGGTGCAAACTTACCATGTTAGCTGCAGCATCTGGAAATGGGGTCGTTGTTCAAAACACCGGTATGTTTGTTTTGGAAAATATTTAATAAATCGTGCAACTTACATAGTGAACAATTTGTGTTAAGCATGAACGAGGTTAAAAGAAGTATGTTTTGGTTTTTTTTTTTTACATTAACTACATAGATAACCGGTAAACTGACTGTAAATGTTCAGAAAATTAATTAAACAAGAATAAATGTAAAAGAAATATTCATCTTTTAATTTTAGACGTAGTCTTAAATTAAATTTTCGGCCCTGTAAAAGTTTCATGTAGCATACAGATTGCGATGGGTAGATTGATATATCCGATTGGGCTGCAATATTTCTTTTTGTCTTTGCTTGAGAATGAGAGGTTACGAATGGGTAATAACTGTCATATTCCTGACATGGAATATAAAAATATACTGATCTAATGAGTTTGATCAAACCTCTGGTCGGCCCGACGTCAGATTATTGTGTCCAAGAAGAGTGCATTCTTTTTGTCTGTTGGACTATCATGTAAAAAAAAATCTACACAACGTGCAAAGTAGAAATCCTTTTCTCATTATGTTTACATAGTTCGTGGTGAATATGATGTTCTCAAACTGTATACTTTTCCAAACCGGTTGATTGTATTTTCATTATCAAATGGCAGTTCGTTTGAATAAATGTTTTTTATTGCAAATCATTTAAAGATATTTATCCTATATAAAGTTTGCTACATATTGTCTATAAATTATTAGAGAAAAATATTTAACCACAAAATTTGTTATTGAGAACGCGAGGCGGGTCGGGCTTTTTCGAATATTTGCATTAAATGTGTCGATAATGGAGAACTGATGTGATTTTATATGTTTTTGATATCGGCATCGTACAGTGATTCAAGATATAATTGCCCTTGCCTTTAAAAATAAACTCAAATTAATACCAATCCACTAAAGTCAGTCTATGTGTTGTCAATCACAAAGCATCAGAATTGAATATGAGTGTGGTCGTGAAAGAAAACATCACGAAGTTTAGGACATCGTTCAAATCTACCGTCCCACACATTCTCAATTAGGAAGTTTCCAATATTTTGATTTGTTGAAACGGTATTCAATGTAAATCCAATGCCTATTATTTTTTTGCATGAAATGTATATAGAAACCTTCTGAAAAACCTGAAACACAGACAGATAAACTGTACTTCAACAATGATATAAATTGTTTAACCAAATTGATACATTTTATTAGTTCAATACAGAAGTCGCAATTATCCTGTCAAAGTGGATGGTCCAACGATATAACAAACAAGGCATGCAGTTTTGGTATGTAACATGTTTTTTAAATTAACTATTGTCTGAATGAAAAAACATTTTTGTTAAGTTGCATGCTTCTAAAGGGTTATCATATAATCATCTAAATCAGGAACACTGCGACATGAAAGGTTTCAAAGCCAGATAAACATAAGGAGCTGTGTTACAAAATGGTACCTAGAAAAATATGTTTATTTTTTAGAACACGGTAGGCTCAACATATATTTGTAAGCCGTGAATTTTGGCTATAACGTATCAATAGTAAAACTAATGTCTTGCTACAAAAAATAGGGAAATTACAATATTAAATTTATAATAATCACACATGAATCGCGTGTACCTCTCGTTATTTGCATTCTTTCACATTAATATAAACATCACGAGTTGTGGTTTGCTTGCCAATCAGAGACAACTACCCACCAAAGTGCAAATCAAGTGGATGTTAACAATTATAGGCAACCTATGGCCTTCAACTATAAGAAAAACCTTCACAGTATAGTCGGATATTCATACGACGCAATTAGTAATTTTTTCGCTCTCTATAAGAGGATGATAGGACATTACAGATTGCCTTCATATATTTCATATATTGTGTAGACGAAACGCGCGTCTTGCGTCAATACAAAATTTAATCCAGGTATCTATGATGAATTTATTCACCCACTGGGTCGATGCCACTGCTAGTGGAGTTTTAATTCCCCGAGGTTATCACCAGCCAAGTAGTCAGTACTTCTTAGCTGACACGAATTATCATTGATATCGTCATATTTATAAATTAACTGTTTACAAAATATTTGAATATATAGAAATACTTAGGCTTTTCTAACTCAGGAATAAATTACCTTCAAGTTAGCTGTATTTGGCAAAAATTTAAGTAATTTTTGTCCTCAACGCTCTTCAACTTCGTACATTATTTGGCTTTTTTTAAAACATTTTTGGATTCGAGTGTCTCTAATAGAACATTAAAGATTGACTTCATTTCTTTCAAATGTCACTGGTGAGTCTTTTGTAGACGAAACGCGCATCTGGTGTTAATACAAAAATTTAATCTTGGTATATATGATGAGTTTATTCGTACTTTGTAATTGTCACAAAACATCAGTTTTTTAAAATCACGTTTCTAATAGTATATCAACTTGATTTAAAAGTCAATAGCAGGTAAAAATAATTTGGCAGAAAAAGGTTACCTGATACATGGTTTTTTGGTTCAAAATTTATCGTTACAGCGATATGCGATGGAAAAATTAGAGATAAGGCTTGTTTTATCGACTACACAAATGATGTAATAAAGAAGCGTGACCATACTCTAGAGAGAAACAGTGGTGGACATTGCACAAAACCAAACAAATGCACTGGTTGTCACGATGGCTTCTATTCTGACGGACCTTATTGTAGAAGTGAGTAAATCAAACCACCTGATTTTAGTTGCATTTAATTGGTAAAAATATTAATTAAAAGAAAGAAAAAAAATCATTGTATAAAGTTTTGTAATCATGTTGAGTTTTGGGTTTCTGCTTCAATTAAGAATACTTTTATATAAATATAAATATTTGTACATAAACAAACGAAACTTTACCGGCCGACCAATATGGTGGTGGTATACTGTAAATACTACACGGACGTTCTGAAGAATGACATTTTAAATCCATCTACATTCAAATCCGTGTGCTTCACAGAGAGGCATACAAATGTAGTAAAGAAACATATAATAGTCACATCTTAAGGCCTCTCATGAGCATTTGAGGGGTCCAACTATGTATTGGTTACTTATAATAACAAAATAAAAACGGTGAAATACCGTTTCATGTCTACCTCTAGAAAGTTATATACAACTAATCGTTCAGTGCTTTGCACTTCAACTTCGTACTTTATTTGTTGAGCTTTTGGGGATTCGAGTGTCACTGATGAGTATTGTAGACGAAACGCGTGTCTGGTGTAAATACAAAATTTAATTCTGGTATCCACGATGAGTTTATTTAAATAGTTCCTTGACTACTATCAAAGAACTATCATAAACATGTTTAATAAACTCTATGAAAATACTAGTAATGATATTAACTATTTCTGGATTTTGTTAATATCTTTGAATGTTTTAGATAGACTAGGTGCTTTCGATTGTCTTCTTGGTTCTGTTGACAGTTATAACTTTTCAACTTTTTACACTACAATTCCACACAATCTCATCAAACAAATGTTTAACTATTTAATTAAACGGTTGTTTTGTATCTCTACATGCAATTATATTTGCTGCAACTCGTTTGAAGCCTTCTTCTTTGATAAGAAAGGTAAATATGCTATAGATATACTTACTAGAGGTGTGATGCGATGATTGAATCTGTTAATTTTCTCCTTGATAATATTTGTATACGTTTAGGCAGTTTGTGAGTATTCCTTTGGGTACTAATAGAAGTGTGCCCATTTGATAGCAGACTTGTTTTTGTTCTGTTATGAATAAAAGTTTATGACCAATCTCAGTGAAGTCCCATGTGCATCCTAATTGCATTTAATTGGTAAATTCAACAACGCTTACCGTAACTTGAGAATATATTTTCGTTAAATAATCAAGAATTTTCTAACTATACTACCGATATTTACACAAAGGATATTACCTTAAATAAATAAAATTTAAACGTTTATAACTGTCCTTTCCTTAAGCTTGATTTAGATATACAAAGTGTAGACGGGAAACTCGACACTATACTTTCCAAAAACATGAACAAATCACTATTGTTTTCCTCCGTTCTGTCGTAAGGAATAGGAGAAGTTTCCATATGTGTTGTCTGCGATAAACTTGTGAAGTGTGTTGTTCTTACCACGACTGGAAAAATCAAAATGAAAATATATAAAACAAATATAAAAATTTATCAAGTTGCTTAGTTATTTATTTACATGTACTGGCATTTGCACTCGAAAAGATTTTCAATGTTTTATCAAAAATATATATGAAAACAAAATCCACATGCAAAATTTTTCATATAACACAGTGAAAAGAAAGTCTTGCAAATTAGATAAGTGACGCTAATTAAGAAAAAAATGTATCATATAATGTATGATCTTTCCTGTAAATTTTTTACGGTAAATGCATGTGGAATAGGTCAAGTTATTTTCATTCGAATTGGTAAGTTCTCACCAAAGGCTGCCATACATGTAGCTGTAACGTGGACTTGCAACCGCAAGGCGTTGAACAATGTACCAGAGTCTGTAGACATTGGGCAAGTAAATCCATGATAGACCGACATGGATTTTTTTTAATTATACATGGTTTATACGAAAGCATTATACAAGAATACAAAATTGGATTTTTATGGTTAGAGATATTAAAAATATATAGATATGACCAATACTGTGACTTTGAGGGAAATTTTTATTATATTGTATTGAATCTGATTTGAAAACAAAGAGGTAATAAAATATCTCTTAAAAAAACCATGTGTTAATTGTCAACTATTACATGTTGGACATGTTGAATTGTTACTCCTCCTCGTCCCACGCTTATATTGAAGCTTCTGCTAGCATTTATAACTTATTTTATAGAATAAAGCAAATGTGGTTAATTCAAAATAACGTATTCTTTTTATGTTGCATCGATTTAGTTTGTCCTAAAATAGCGCATTGCAATCACAGACGCTGTAACACACCGGCAGATAATCACTGTGAGTATTGTGAAGGAGAAGTAAAGGACATGTCTTATTGGAGGGCGTATACACCACATCCATTGTCCACTAGGAAAACTTGCGAAAGTATGTATAGATATAATTTACTTTGTTCTTAAAAATTAAAATAGAGAACATAATAAACTTATTTCATTTTGAAAATGTTTCGTGGATTTAAATCAAGAGACACACAAATCAATTAATGCAAAACTAGCATTTAAATCACTTAGTCTCTTTTTTAATGCAATTTATATTGGTAAAAATGCAATGCAAATAAAACATATAACTGTGTCGGCTTCAAATGTCCTTAAATATTATATAACAGAACTTACTTGACATCGATAGATTTCGTACATTTGGGTGAAGAAAAGAGGAGTATGTGCTTATAATTATAAAAAAAACAAGGTCAATAAAAACAGTCAATCTTTCCAATTTGCAAAGCTGCTGCGTATCCCATTATTATAAAGGGGACACGATGTTATAATTTTTTTTTTCGGTATGTACTTCAGCCATATGAATTTGTATTTTCAAATAACAAAAGTATTTTTTGGTTTATTTTGAACAGAGGCTTGTTCATGGAGATCCGATAGTACACGGTGTTTTCCTGGTAATTGTACAGATGATCTTGCTTCTAACTGTAACTGCTGGCATGGATTTAGTGGGCATCACTGTGAAAACAGTAAGTTTTGATGTAGAAAATAAATTTAGTTATGATAATTTATATTCTGTATTCATAGCCCAGATTAAACAGGTTGAAATCAATGCATATTTTACACAAAGTTTTGTTTATCAACCATTTGTAATCATAATAAATTAGAAGATGTGGTTTGAGTTCCAATGAGATGACTCTCCATTCAAGACACAATGTGTAAAAACTAAAAGTAACTATTATAGGTCAAAGATAATCATATATCGTGATTTGAATTCAAATTGTTTGCTATTTGATTTTGAAAATACGATCATGTATACTTTTCAGTAATTGCTGATGTAAATACCTCATATGCCGAAGCTAAACTGAGAGACACAGACACAAACAAGATCATAACGACACCAATCGACCCAAACCAGCCTGGTCCTCAGCCAATCCGTTGGACAAACCATGTTAACTGGAAAGAAATAGACATAGAGATCAGTTTTAAGTTTCCTGATTTAGGAAAGCCTCCATACTATGATCCTAAAGGCGAAAAACACTTTGTAATAGATTTTAAGTATGGTGTAGTCCATGCATCTATGCAGTTGAAACATTATAAAGGTATTTTTTTTCAATTCTGCTTTTAATTCGGTCATTTTGTTCTTGGCCATAATTCAATTATTGTATGTATGAAGAACGTTTTTTCTACGACAATATAAAACTATGGCCCTTAGAGAATGGTGATATCTTAGCTTGTCCATCTCTAGCTTTTGCATTACAGGGTTAATCACCGGACGTTCAAATTTTATGAGCTTTTCACCTGCCCTTCTTAATTGAAGAGAAATAGTAGAACTTATACATGTAATTGGATAAACGTTTTAGTAAGTTCTCAATCAAACATGATCGAAAGTTAGAGTCAAACCGGCGAACCTGAATTTGATAACCGAAGCCCGTTAAGTGTTAATCTTGACTTTGCCATTCAAGATTTAGATGGTACATGTAGCATATGTGATATTATCAAAAGGATAAAAAAAAATCATTTATTCAGTAGCTATGTTCTTAACAGAAGTTCCAATTGTTTTCCTGACACAAGTTGAACGTCTGATAAAGTACAACAAGCATACAAATAAACTCACTGAAAATAAATAACAGGATTGAAAACTATCATTGATATTCTGCATAGAATTTAAAAGTTCTAAGTTGAATATGGCTTTTTAGAATCTCAAAAATTATATGGCTAATTTCATTGTTTGTACCCCAAAACGAAATTAACGTCGCGGCATTGGTCATATGATCATTGCTTCAGCCATTTTGAACCAATCAAACTTGGGCAAACGAACCACACAAGAAATCGTGGGTGATATCAGGTGCACTGGAATAGTAAACGGATCCTGCTCCACATGTTGCACACGTCATGTTGTTCATGGAAGTACAAATTCGGTTTTACATCTAGTTCGAGAAACATCATGGCAAAACATAACATGCAAATCAGATGACTGGAGTTTTTAATGAATGAGGTACATCCAGGGTCAATCGACATAAAGGACAGCATTAATTGTTTATGAATGTCAAATAATATCATCTAACGATAAGAAGGGAAAGGTTTATTCTTATAACAGATAAATTCAAAGCCCGATTTATCAACCCCATTCAATTATTAGTTTACCAACCAAACAATGTATAAAGTAGTGTTGTGTGTCAATAGTTGAAACCTTCGAATTTTTTTTTAATAAAATTGAGAAAGGGAATGGGGAATGTGTCAAAGGAATGTTGTGTAATCATTATTGCCATGAAAGCGCGAGATTTTGTCTAGCCAAAAAACCAGGTTCAACCCACCATTTTTTCTTAAAATGTCCTGTACCAAGTCAGAAAAAAAACCGATGTTGTTATCTTATAGTTCTTTTCTGTGTGTGTTGCATTGTCGTTTTGTTAGACTTTAGTGTTTTTATTGTTTCGATGTTTTCCTCTTACAGTTGGTGTGTTTTCCTCAGTTTTAGTTTGTAACCCGTATTGTTTTGCTCTCAATCGATTTATGACTTTCCACCAACGGTATGCTACTATTGAATTTATTTATGGGTTATAAAAACCAAACAAAGATGATTCGGGATTTCCGAAAAAGACTTATTGCATTTAAAATATTATGACCTACTTTTGAAGTATTCTTAGTTTCAAAAGTCAGTTGGTACTATCGACATTTACCTGTAAAATAGCATAACTAGTACGCCATACAAAACGTCTCGTCTACATTACACTCATTACAAGCGCTAAACATAGTAATTACAACTACTTTATTGTACCATTTTTGTTTTAGAGGGAAGTCATTTCGAACACAGCTTCAATTATTCCTGTAAAATAAACGCAAACGCTCCAGTATTCAACCAAAAATGTGCCAAACCAAATATACAGGATATTTCTACATGGGAATTTAGACATGCCCATAGGTAATTCTGAAACCTTTATTTTTCCATAGATTGATGTCTCTTTAAAATTTCTTCATTTTTATTATACTTGCGTTAATGATATGCAAATCAAAATATGAATTTAGCATGTTTGTTGCATGTAGACGTAGGATTATATTCACTCTTATTTTCACAAATAATTACAAACAAGTGTTCATCTGACACTACATGACGTCTACTTTATAGAGAATTAACTCGTATGCCTTTAGATACGACCAGGTTTAATTACCTGGTAATACTGGAAGTCTTTTATACGGAGGACCAATTTGTCTAGGTTATTCACTTCTCTTGTCAATTGAAAAAACAACAACATCCAAAATTACAAATGACACATTATTTCGTATTAGCCAGTCAAATAGTTACAATATAAAACGAAACCATACTAATTTTTGTTTCTGTTTCTTCTTTGTGGCGTTTGGATATTATTACATGGATGTTGCTATTCCCTTTTGGTCAACTTTGATCGTTCAGTTATTGAAATAATTTTTCATACGTTTACATTGTATAATGCATACATAATCCAGATTTTAAACAATACCTATTGATAAACTCAGTACATACTTTAGATTTTCTTATACATGTTGTAGATTAATTTTTACTTGGACTGTAATAAGTGGTGGGCATTTAAAATATATCGACAGAGAAAGCAAAATCCAAAGAATGGAAAATAAAACCGTCCCAATCAATGGAAAAGTTCATTCGATTGACTATATTTTCCAATGGGATTTGATCAAACCTTATCATCCATGTTCCGTTGAGAATAGCAGTTGTGTTGAACCACCGGTGAAATCATACAATGATGTAACAGACTCGGTAAGTAAAAAGATAGGGTAAGATAAGAGAAATCAATTGGCCCTTAAAACTGAAACGTAAAAACTTCGTTCACCCTCTTGAATATAGTCTTATTCATATAAAAAAAGAAGATGTGGTATGATTGCTAATGAGACAACTATCCACAAGAGACCAAAATGACACAGACATTAACAGCTATAGGTCACCGTACGGCCTTCAACAATGAGCAAAGCCCATACCGCATAGTCAGTTAAAAAAGGCCCCGATAAGACAATGTAAAACTAACGGCCTTATTTATAAAAAAAAATGAACGAAAACACAAATAGGTAACACATAAAGAAACGACAACCACTGAATTACATGTTCCTGACTTGGGACAGGCACATACATAAATAATCATGTCGATAAATGAATATAGGATAGTAAATTCAGACAAACAAATATACCCCTTGTGTTTCTCTCGGTTTAAGTTTGAATATGTTGAAATTGACGTATTAAAAAAAATAATTTTACACACATCTTTTTGACAAAATTAAGTAAAAGCTAAGGCATTGCATATAAAGCGGGTTTATTTTGATCATGGCAAACTGAAGC
Organism: Mytilus edulis; assembly: GCA_019925275.1. Lineage (NCBI taxonomy): Eukaryota > Metazoa > Mollusca > Bivalvia > Mytilida > Mytilidae > Mytilus > Mytilus edulis. The sequence continues at coordinate 110,754,222 of CM034351.1, forward strand.
AACTTATTTGAGTGGGTCAGGCCTTCTCATTTGTATTAAAATTCTATTAACTTAGCAGAAATATTAGTCATTATTAAAAACAACACATATATATTGACATTTGACAAATCCATCTTCTTTACACCCTTTATAGGGTAACCATACTTTCGTTTGTGTACAGTTCCACACCGAAAAAATAATGAAAAAAGTAATGAAAATTAACTATCATAACATAAACTAATGAAAATGAACAATCATAACACAACATAAAGAAAATTAAAGAGTCATAACACAACAACAGTATATACAGTATCATATGTCTTAATATAGCTGAAGCGTGTTTTGTTCGATGTTAAAATTAAACTCGTAAAAAAAAATTATCAATATTATGATGCAGTAATATGCAATGAAAGGAGTGATAAATAAGTATATTTGACATTTGTGATTTTTTTTAAATGTGATTTTATTGTAAAGACTACATATTTACGTCCGTTTCGTGAATGAATTGCCTATAAAGCTATAAAGTTTTTAAGTTTTGCATGTAAATAATGTCTAAAATAAAAGTAAGTGGAAATAAAATGCATGAAATAAAAATAAAACATTTCTTGCAGACGAATGTAACATTGGTCTGGTCTGGATGGACAGATGACCTGGCTGGAGTTCATCACTACGATTACGAAATCTATGAATTGTTAATATCTGGAGATAGACTAGTTCAGGATTTAAAGCCAACTCTTGAGAAGAAGGACATTTCTTCTACTGAACCAAAAGTAAGTGTTGCAATGCTTCTACTTGGATTTAATTGGTCTAGTAAACAGTTTTATGTGCATATGATATATTTGATCTTGTTATTTTTGGCCATGGCTATAATAATCTTACTGAACATCGCAAAACGGAATCGACTCAAGCTAGATCAGCCACTTGACCTTTACTTTGTTGAATGACATAACAACGGTTTTGCGTTGCGCTGATGTTATATGGCGGGTATTTTTAGGGCAATTGGCCATTCGTTGATGATAAACATGGGCTTGACTTTTCTGGATTGAGTGTCAGATAATATTGCCTGGTATCTGTTACGGTCTTGATGCATTTAATAATCGGTTAAAAATAATGTATTGTACAAATTAAAGAAAGACGACATATTGTATTTATTGTAGGCTTTGATACAACTGACTTCCCCGGGAGTGTACTCGGCTATTATAACTGTATACGACAAAGCTACAAACTATGAATTCACCAGGTGTATTATATTCTATGACAATCTCTCAAAGGTCGAAGTTAAATCTGGTAAGAGAACTATTGTGCACCAATCATCTGTGAGCACTAACCATACTTGGATCTCGGTAAATGACAAAATATTACAAGTTACTTGGTTAGATCGATTTATAAATAAAAGACATAAAGAGCAGTCATGGTTGAGCAAAGTAGAAGGATTGGATTACGTAAAAGATGAATACGATGACCACTTCGGCAAAAGAACCAAAGATGCCATTCCAAATGCCCACGGTAAGTACTTACTAGTTTAAGTCCGTCTATGATATATGTTCATGTACAGCAACCAAACAGAAATGTATGTATCAAACATATTTCAACTTCAAAAAAGTTGAAGGCCGTATGGTGACCTCAAGTTGTTAATTTCTGAGTCATTTGGTATCTTGTGAAGAGTTATCTCATGACAATCATACCAATTATTTAGTTATTATCAGAAGATGAAAGACATAAATGCATTATTTTTTCGACTTTCAATTATAGTTCAATGAGCCAAATGTTTATGAAAAATAATATCAAAATCTGAAGCAGCCAATAAACTGTAATTCGACCTTAAAAAACATTTTTGAACTTATATGAAATGATATAAAGAAATACAAATACAATGCATTTTTAAAACAGAATTCTAAAAATATGATATTAAATGAGAGTCTTGTGTCAAAGATGTTGTAGACATTCATTTAGCACTATATATAAGACTTAGCTTACTGTTAGCCACTTAGGTGTGAGCCAAGGCTCCGTGTTGTAGACCTTACTTTTCCTAATTGTGTCTTGGATGGAGAGTTTTATCATTGGCAATTATACAATATCTTCCTTTATCAATTAAGGCACGATTAAATATACTTTTTTTTTTTTTATACACCACAAATCTTTGTAGTACACAGTTACATGCAACTCATATTTTTATGACTTATATTTACTGGTTTTAGTGTATGCTTATTTTATTGATCATTGTAAGCACAAATGATCTATACAAAAAAAAACTTGAAAATTTCAACATGGAATATCAATGGTTATATTAGTAAGGGATTTAACAAATTTGAAGATGATATTTTTGTTGACAATCTTTTACAGCAAGACATTTTTTGCTTGCAAGAAACCCACTGTGATCTGGATAATTGTTTAAAACTTCCAAATTTTCAAAGACCGGTTCATCTTATAAGACCTAGAACCAAACCTAGTGGGAAAAGACATGGTGGCTTGTCAGTATATATACTTAATACAATAAGACCGGGTGTTAAATTTTTAGAACATGCCACAAATGATTTTATATGGTTAAAGTTAGACAGAACATTCTTCGGGTTTCAGGAAGATTTATACATTTGTTTTGTATACAATCCACCTGAAAATTCTTCCTACTATAGAAAATTGAATTATAATATTCTTGAAATGATTGAAAATGATATAGTAAAATATTCCCAATCAGGAAAAATCATGATAGCAGGAGATTTAAATGCAAGAACTGCTTGTGAAATTGATCATATTCAAATGGATTCAGACAAACATATTCCATTATTTGACAATTACAAATGTGATTCTAGTCTAATTCAAAGAAAAAGTAAAGATAGTTCTATTAACACTAGGGGCAGACAACTCCTATCTCTATGTATATCTTCATCAGTGCGTATCCTTAATGGCAGAACAATGGGTGATTTAATGGGTGCACACACTTGCTTCCAACCTTTAGGAAGTAGTGTTGTCGATTATTTTTTAGCATCTGAGGAACTCTTACCAAATTTCACATATTTTCACACTCATAATTTTTTACCTGATTTCTCAGATCATTGTCAGATCTCATGCATGTTAAAATGCAACACAAAAATTTATGAAAGAAACTTAAATCTAGCTTTAATGCCAGATAAATATATATGGGATGATAACTCAGTCTCAGCATTTCAAGATGCCATAAATTCAAATGAAATCAAAAATTTTATTAGACAGTATAAAGATAAAATTTATGATCAAGATTCAATTAATAATGCCGCAGAAGATTTAAATAAGATTTTTCTAAAAGCCGCAGATTTATCACTAAAGAAAATTATTAGAAAACCAAAAAAAAGCAAGAAGAAGAAAATTAAAAAGAATAGAGAATGGCAAGATCAAGATATAATAAATTTAAAACAAAACTTATATCGAAAATACAAATTAATGCAAAATCACAACACAGATCCTTATGTACGAGGGTCCTTTTTTAAATGCCTGAAATCGTATCGAAAACAAAGAAGAGCAAAAATAAGAAAATTCAAACAAGACATCATGAATAAACTCGATAATTTGTATGATCAAAATCCCAAAGCCTATTGGCAACTACTAGATAAAATTAAAAATATCTCAAATAATAGTCAAAACAAATCTGAGAATACTATCGACTCATCTGAATGGCAAGAATACTTTCAAAAATTAAATAAGAATGAACAATATAGTGATGATTTGATTAAGAAGAAACTTGAATCATTCCATAATGAAAATGTTTTTAATGAACTTGACTACTTAATAACACCTGAGGAAATAGAAAAAGCAATAAAAAGTCTTAAGAATTCTAAATCGAGTGGATTCAGCATGATCTCGAATGAAATGATAAAGTATAGTCAAACCGTTTGTATCCCTCTAATACAAAAACTCTTTAATTTAGTATTTTCAAGTAGTATTTACCCAAAATTATGGGGTCAAGGCTTTATCACCCCCCTTCACAAGTCTGGATCTAATCATGATCCATCAAACTACAGGGGCATTACTATTGCAGATAACATAGGCAAGTTATTTAATTCAATTCTAAATAACAGGTTGACAAAATTTTTAAAAACTAGAAATATAATTAGAAGTGAGCAAATTGGTTTTACTAAAGGATGTCGCACAACAGACCATATGTATGTGTTAAATACCATCATTCAAAAATTTGTGAAAAATAATTCGAAGCCTCTGTATGCATGCTTTGTAGATTTTAAGCGTGCATTTGATTCAGTTTCACATCTCCACCTTTTTTATAAACTTAAATGTATAGGTGTTGGAACAAAATTTTATGACATTATAAAATGTATGTATGAAAACACAGAAACTTGTGTAAAAATAGACCAACACAGGACAAACCTTTTTAAATCAAATATAGGAGTAAGACAAGGGGATAATCTCAGTCCCTGTCTCTTTAATATATATTTAAATGATTTGCCAACCTATTTTGACCAAACATGTGACCCAATCCCATTAAATACACATCCCTTAAATATTTTAATGTATGCTGATGATGTAGTTCTTTTATCATCATCAGAGCAAGGACTTCAAAATTGTGTTAACAAATTAAATAAATTTACAGTTGATTATAAAATGACAGTTAACACAAAAAAGACCAAGGTTCTTGTATTTAACAAATCAGGAAGACTTAAAAATATTAAAATATCATTAGGAAACCAGACTTTAGAATGTGTACAGAACTACACATACTTAGGTATAAATTTTTCATCATCTGGGAGTTTCCAAATAGCAAAGAAAGAACTTTATAACAAAGGAATGAAAGCATATTTCAAATTAAGGAAGACCTTTTCAGTGGAAAGCCCAAAACCTAGTACTTTATTACACATCTATAACCATACAATCCGACCAATCTTGTTGTATGGATCTGAAATTTGGGGTTATATACCACATAAGAAACAAATACATTTGGATAACTTTATATCAAAAGAAACTGATTATCTTGTACTAGAGAAAATTCATACTAAGCTTTGTAAATTTTCACTTGGAGTAAATATAAAAACATCAAATATGGCATGTAGAGGAGAACTAGGTTCACTCCCTACACTGTATTATGTAATAATGAATATGGTAAAATATTGGATCCATTTTATGAAAGATATTGAACCTTCAAATATTATTCTAAGGGAAGCCATAAATCTATCTCATTCTATGGACAAACATAACCAGGAATCTTGGATAGGAAGCATTAAACATATATTTAAATTTCTAGACTTAGAATATCTATTTGTTAACCAGTCAAACTTTAAACAAAACCATATTCTAAAAAAAGTAAAAACATCTTTAACTATTAAATTTAAAGAAAGCTGGCTAGCTAGTTTAGAAAACAATTCTGGGAAGTGTACTAATTTACAATCTGGCAATAAATTAAGAACTTACAGAAAATTTAAAAATATTTTTATGTTTGAACCATATTTAAAAATGAATTCAAAAAAAGATAGGCAAATAATCACAAGATTTAGAACTAGCTGTCATGATCTTGAAATCGAAAGAGGGAGGTATATTGGAATTAAAGCTGAAGACAGAAAGTGTAAGCTATGTAAGAACGCAGTTGAAGACGAACTTCATTTTCTTTTAAAATGTCCTGTTCTAAAAGATACTCGATCTCAACATCTATCTAATTTAAATTCAAAATTCAAAATTTTTCAAGATTATCTGATGAAATGAAATTTGTTTGGATTCTTTCATCTGAAGATTTGTTTGTTACTTCAAACTTATCTAATTTATTGCACTCCCTTTTTGAAGAACGAAAGAAAATTATAGAAAATATTGTTGTTTGAAATAAAAAAAAAAAATAGAAGAAAAATATATATAGATATATATATATATAGGAAATAAAATTGATCAGGAGTTGTCTCCCATACACCTAGAACTATAAAGATTTATGTAATTTCTCCAGGTCACAGTGGCACCCATAACAACTATGTTGTCAATTACTTGGTTTATATCAGGTTAATTAGTGTAAATGTGTATTCATGTGTTTTTTGTTTTTGTTTAAATGTACTTTAATCATTCTAATCATTTTCTGTGCTTTATTTTGTAATTCATTTGATTGTATAGCTCAAATTTTGGGCACCATGATTGGTAAATAAAATTATCTTATCTTATCTTATCTTATACTTGATTTGTCTATAAACAATATTAATGCCGTATTAAACCTTGAAATATTACACTATGAAAAAATCAGCTAGACACTTTCTCTTGTATTGTCTATATTTGTAAATAATGTGTTGACGTAATTTAAAAACGAAAAAAAAAATCACAAAGTTTCAAACTCTCAAATGAAAACGCGGTCGATATTGCTTTTAAAATACAAACCAAAATATTTTTTAATATAATTTTTTTTTGGATAAAATTTTATATATCAAAACATAACGTCTGGTATCAGTATTAATATAAAACAGATTTTCGACTGAGCGTCGATATAGTCCTTAATATATACAACGACATTATCGCATAGATCGTCTATAACTTAAAAAT